>OY754970.1:22593558-22668558 GCA_963576475.1 Molanna angustata
CTCTTCTTCAATTAAATCAGTTTAAATTTCATTTATTAATCATTTATTTTCAATCTACAACTGCGGTGGTATAGAGTCATCTTATGATTTTTACGAAGATTCAATTTAGGCAAAAATGATCAGACAACTAGCAAACTGTCAACATATTCGAAAAGTATGAATGACGCAAGCGAATTGTTTGGTGTGTTATGTGGATCTCCAAAAGAACGACGTGACTATATTTTTTAAGGAATTTACGAGTCAAAAAGAGTCACGGATAACTTAACGCTGTGTTTTAGAAAGAGAAAATTGCCATTGACTTTTTATGATCGTCATAAACATCATTCCTCTTGTTTACTACGACTGGTGGAGAGCTTTTCTGGAATATATTGGTAAATTAAGCATACCTACTCTTGTGTTGGATTATTTAAGTTTTTAAGTTCTAACCAGTCTAGTTTTATCTGTATTTTTATACCATGCTTAAGTTTGTTTGTCTAGACTTAAATAAATGCATTGTATGTACATATACACAATTAATAATAAATAACAATTTAATAATTATTACAGTTTTTTACATCCGAAATTTAATTGTTGATACAAATACTACCACAACAATAAACAAATCACCTTTCATTGTGTATTTTATAGAGATCGAGTGCTAGGTGCACACTAATCTTATGATTGTGTCCCAGAAAAAGTGTCTTCTAAATTGAGTAATATAATCAATATAATACATTAATTGAGTAATGTAATTCATAATAAAAAATTCGATCCATGAATCGTATTGAAGGTATACATTTTCTATTAAAACTATTCATATATTTTTTACCCTCTGGTAATAATAGACGCTTTCTGAACTATAGATCTTGTTGGTATATTTTATATACCTATATTTTTCTAAAACTGGATTTCGTTAACTTATGCCTAAAATATTTTTTTATTCAATAGTTATAAGTAGTTATAAATTGTCACCGATAGATAATGCACACTTTGGTATTCCCATCCGGCGTCGAACTTCCGTCGTCACGTCTCACTGCTGCCGACTACAGCCTTTTGTCCTCCTTCCTAATGTTTATCTTAATACCATGCAGTGGTGAATTGTTATAGCAGTGTTTTTCCGTTCATCTTTATACTCGTGATTTAGCCAGAGGTTTGTTTGAGTAGCACCCAGTATTTAATAACAAATAATTACTCTGATTATAAATTTAGTCTTGGTGACGGAACAACAACATGATCTCGGCAATTTAAAATAAGTACAGACAAAGGAGAGACATGTAATATTTTACAAAGCGGTTATAATATTTAGTCATGGGGTTAAGGAGTACGACATATGGAAAATCTTTACCTCTTGTCATTTTCAGAGTCTCGTCTAGATATCTAAAGTTACAAAGAAATTTTAACTTGTATTTTATGTTATTTTCTGTATAAAAAAGCCTGTTAGTTGACAAGTATCTATTTGGAAACATATAATATGTATTTTAATGGAAGAATTGGAAAAATTAAACACGTTCAGGGTTTGGACAACTTTTCATAGACAGGTTTACGTGATAATTTTAGATCCTGCGCAACGATTACAAATTAAGTCTGTCTTTTTATTCTTGTTTATACTTCATTGTAAATTTATTTTTAAAACAAGGTATTTTCATTGTAATAATATAAAAATTATCCTGACTTATGTGTCTAACCCATGTTTCGTGACTCAAATATATAAAAAATCTGTAGGATCCGATCGTCAGTGTCTCATTGTGATTTTAGATTAGATTTAGAGAAGATCAACATCGTTTTTTTTTCTAAAATGTATAAACTTGCTATTTGTCAGGCACTTGTGAGTTGCTCTGCTTGTAAAGTTAACTTATACTACATAAATTATGTCTGCGGTATAATTCCTGCATGTAAGAAAATTTACGGTAGACAATTAGGTCTCAGACAGAGTTTTTATCAAAGTTTTCAGTTTCAACTACAAGCTTATAATTTGAAAAAAATCGATTTAATATATGTAATCAAAAATTTTTCTTAAATTCAAATATGTTTTGTGTTTTATTACTATTTTTTGTGGTGAATATAAATATCGAGAAAATCTTGTTAACGATTTGCTTTAAAATACGAAGCAAAATTAATCGATCGTTTCAAATATGTTGTGTGTTGCGGAATTAAGAAGAATCAGCTGAATTTCCTCGCAATTTTTTTTACACCACGTTTAAAATTCTTTGTTTTGTCTAGTAGGTGTGTACTTTTGTATCTGTTGTTTCAAAGTGATGCTTGATTGGTGTATATGTAGTTCTCAGAACATTCTCGATTTATTTATTGGCAAGATTCTACTTTTCTCCTCGAAAATTATCCGTTTCTCGGTTCGAGAGAATTGCATTTGAATTTTGAAGTAGCAAAGATTGGAAATCAATTATTGCTCTGTTGGTTTACGATTCGAGTGATTTTTATATCTACTCGCTTAGTTATTTGGCACGTGTTTCATTATATTGTGTTTCATTATGACCATTGTGTCTACCAGCAATTTGACACTTCGACCAACTTGACGGGTTTTTTCGATTTTCATTTATAAAATATGGATATCCAATTGAAATGAGTTGATTGAAACTAAAATTGAAAAATGAAAATCGTCAATCAGCTATGTACATTGTACATGTGTGGAATATAGATAAACGGTTTATTGAGATTTATGTCATTTATGAATATTTATGACTAGCTGATGTATCAAAAGCAAAATTCCTCGTTTTGCAAAGTGTCAGAAATCCAATTTTTTTAAATTTATTTAAATTCTTTACTCACACAAATATTGCTTCGGTGGCCTGGAAACACTGGTTAGTAGGAATAAATTGTCATATGGCAATAAATTCGCCACTTGCAAGGAAGTTTATATCTTTACTACCATTATACACTTCCTCAAAAGAATTAGCAGATCAATTATTGAAATTATTTATAAAATGCAATACACGCACCGATCAAGCCTTCAGTTCGGAATAATTCACCTATACCTGCAGATAATTTACATAATATTATCAATGCATTAGGCTCCGAGGAGGTCCCTATACATCAACCCTAATGATTCCTGATTATTAACGATTAAAAAATCTTTCTTTCATTTTAATCGATATTTACATTTATTATTATTATTTTTTTCGATGAACCTAAAATTTCTAAATTACGTCAAAACGATTTCGGAATAATGCCAGTGGCTGACATAATATTATAGTTATTATCATTAAAATTTCTTTATTATTATAATCATAATATAACATTTATTTTATTATTATTCTTTAATTTCTTGTAGTATATAAAGAATCTCAATCTTGTATTCCACGCATTTCTTTAATATTTTTAATAAAGCAAATCTCCATAAATTCTCACGAAAGGTTTATTTAGTATTTCGTTTCTTCTTGATTCTATTTCGCTTCGCAGTAAACTTTTGTGATTATTAATTTGACGCGGTCTGTATCTATTATCTAATGTTTATAAAAGTAATTTACACACAGTCACGTTAATATAATATCCCATTCTTTATTAGCGTTTCAGAAGTAGGAAGCTATCAACGGTGAAGTACATAAGAACGGGTAAGTAACTTGGTTTTTGGGAAATTCTCAAATATTGCTCGAGTATTAATTGGATATTGCGATGTTATCGCGGCAATTGCTAAGAAAGAGAATCTTCGCCATTTCGAGTATTTCATCGGATAATAATCAGATGATGAGCTTATCGAGTAGTCTTCTATTACGCAACTAGCCATCATTGCGATAGTATTTTCTATAGAACTCAGTTATCACAATCGTTTCATGGTGCATTAATTTACGTTATATTTAATACTTTCAACGTAATAATTACTGATTCCTCGGTGATATTTCCTCGGGGATATTTTGCATCTATATATATCGAATCCTCGGGGGATATTTTGCAACTATATTATGTAAAGGGGTCGATCTTATTATAAATATGACTTCATTTAAGATTTTTTGGTCGACGGACATTTTATTCTTAGCGAAACTCTATACCAAATAAAAGATTGGTTTCACTTTCGACTATCAATTGAACTCACCGGTAATATTCTACCAAAGAATATTGCAGAGTTAATAGTTTAATTTGTCAGTAGGTACTTTAGTAGTATCCCATCAGTGCGATTAGTATTTCTAAAAGTTGACCAAAGATAAAAGTTAATATAATGTAGTGTACCAATTTTATTAGGTACTAATTATTTTATTCTTCATTATGACGTTTGATAGACCGATACCATTTATAAACAGTTAAACTAAAAATGCGTGTTTTTTTCTGTAGCGTTATTTATTTAATCGGTAGCCGAGTGATATGAACGTTACACCTCAATTGCATTGGTTAATCTTTGTTTAGGAAATATGTTGTGCTGTACGTCTGAACGACGACATATCATTGACGGATTGCAATCACTAGACCACAGACGCAAGGTCGGTATTCTAAGTTTATTATATAGATACTACCACAGCAGATGCTCAGAAGAACTTGCATCCCTGGTCCCTCTTCAACCCATACACAATAGTCACTATTTTTATTCAATCTCAACATCTGTTCACAATAAAATTTCAATTTACACGAACCTGTCGAGCTCTTATTAACACAGCAGCCCGGCTGTGGAACGATCTTCTGAATTCTGTGTTTCCGCCTTCTTACAACCCGGGTCTTTTTACAACAGGAATTAATATTTTCCTGAGCAGATTGCAAACCCTCCCCAACGCTAAGTAGTGCGCTTATTCTAAAACTAAATCCCAATAGCTGGTGTCCCCTTCGTAGCCATGTTAAAAAAAATAACATTCGCGAAATGTTTTATAACGAGTCACATAAAAAATTAAAAATATCTTTATTTCACATGGTACATGTCATTTAATTTCATGATTTTTTCTTCAGTACAAAAAGCATTCCAACTTTATCAGCATAAGTAGTATAAAAAATTCGCTGAAAGTATTCCTTGATGGGGTTTATCATTTGTAGTTATGAAACTCTCACTGTGGTTTGATAATTTTTCTTTTGCATTTTGTATATGAAACTTCATACCGACACAACAGCGACTTTTCTCTTTGAGTTATAGTTAACCCAGCAGTTTCAAAAGTTTCTCAAGATCAGACTTATATGATTTTAATAACTGTTATTGGGTCCACTGCATTTTATGGTTTATAATTATTTATCATTTTAGGCGATATTGTATCTTTGGGATATTGTTATATTATTCAGGTTGTTCCGTTCTTTATTTATTATTTTTTTAGGTTGTATCTTACCTCAAACTTATCTTAATTCTTGTATATGAAAATCTCCTGTTACGATGTTCGTACACGCTAATCTCCAAAACCGCTCAACCGATTCCAATGAAATTTTGTATACGTGTATGGTTGGTTCCAACTTGAAAGCTTGGGTTTAGGGGATAGATTATGTTTTGGACCTAATGGTGGCACTATTATACTGATCTAACAATATAAAATACTACACCCCCAAGGATTTTTTATAGGTTAAAAGCATCGTAATTAATGTGTAACCTTTCAATAGATGGCGGTGTGAACAAAACTATTGACATCGGTATTACGCATCTAGAGAATATGGCGCCTGTTGCATGCGTATAAAATCGGTACGCATGCAACAGGCGCCACCTTAAAAACAAAACATAAAAAGCATTTTGAACATTATTAATACTTAATAGTTTTCCTGGCTGGCTCTTGAACGATGGGTACCTAGTTTGACTTCCGATGAGAAAATTCGGAATATATCCTATCAGCTGCTTGCAAAAGCATTAAAAAAATTTTGTTATAATATTTTGTGAGTCTGTTGCGTATTCCTTGTTTTTCTCTTGGTATTTTAATTTGTACTGTCAGCAATTTTAGTTGGTTTGAGAAACATGGTAAATATTATAATAAAATAAGACAGCTTCAGTTAAGAAAAAGTAGTACCACCTAACACTGTTATCTTTCTCGGCTTTCAGCTTTCCCGAGCTACTTTAAACTTGGTATATCGTTGAAGCATAACAAAAAACTTCTAAAATATTATTAAGTATATTCTTCTTAAATGATTATCGTAGTTAAATCTTGTCCCTCTGTTATAATCTTGAATTTTAAACAGGTATAAACTCAACGTAACTCCTTTGCGGCACAAAAATTCTTCCTAGAAAAACGATTAATCAAATGATGAGTAAAAACATTCAGGTTGGTTATAGGTATATTAAGAAACAGTATAAATTTATATACTTACATATTTGAAACTGGAAACCTTACAAAATTACAGAGCCGTTATGAACAAGTCAAATTTCTTTAATTTCCTTTAATAACCATGATTTTGTAAATTCAGAAGTCGTTGCTCTTGAAAATAATTTATAATTACCAGTGCCATCTATTAAAGTTCTGGGAACTATTTCGCCCCTATTCGGAGTGTATACTTCTTGTTTGTGTATCTTTAAGACGAAATTAAGTATTTTGTAAAGCGTTTCTCTTGGCGCCGAGGCACGTCTTTAGAGTTTGTTGTTAACGTCTTATGTTACGATTATAGTCGTGGTTCCCTAAATTTCCATCTACTTGAGACTCGATATTATACCTAATACGAAAGGGCTCAATTGTGTTGAAATATAGAAATTTTAAAAATTACTTTTATACGGTGTCGACCCCTCTATGGCTTTGTTATTTTTAAATGTTCATAATCTGCATCCTTAAATTTTATCCATTTTCAATGTGGCGTATTTATCTATTCAACAATATTTTGTACGAACAATAATTTGAATGGAGGAAATATATTGATTTTGAATCGCCAATTTGTTTGAGAGAGTGCGTGGATTGAAAAAAAAACGACGTTCAGAAATCTTTGGTGCTCAATCGTGTTCGTGTTTTCCTATGTTAAACAAACAACTCTCGCTATACTTCAAGAGCATTTCCCTAACTCAAATGAATTTTTACGCCTTTTGACTCTGGCTTTATCTTTCGATTTTTCTTTCATCTATGTCTTTATAACTTTCAACTATCCACCCTGTAAATATATGGTCAATACATGTCATGTTTCATTTGTCATTGCCTCCATCAGTGAAACCTACAGTTTTTAGTTACCTACTTAACATTCTTATACCAATAACAACTCTGTTCTTTTTTAGAATCCTGGCTCATGACTCTCCTGTATGTTTATTGGTTTAATTTCTTTATTTCTCTTTTATTTATTTGAAAAAGAAAAAAAAGTGATCTTTGGAAGACAGATAAAAAAACGTTTTAGAATATATGAGTTCATATTTTTCCTCTAATTATAGAGTTCTACAAACTAGAAGCCGTCTCGATCGACAAATTGAAGACTGAAGATCTTTTATTTGTATTTCTTCTGTTGTTATCCTTTATATACACGAAGTTTGCATGTGAAGTTTTATAATTTATAACCATTTATCATTCTTCTAGTTAACCAAAGTGATTTGAAAGTTTAAATAACGTTTATTTGAAACAAAGGAAAATATAAAATAAGCGGTTCATCAAATCATGATCACTTTAAAACATGTACATATGATTTAGAACTGTTGGCTGTGAAGTTTGTTTTGCTTGTTTTGTAACATAACAAGAATAATAAATATACAATACATATGTAGGTACAATAAATTATATTTTTAAAGTAAAATTCACTTGTTCCTTATTCTACCTCATTTATAAATCAAATTTCCATTTTCTTTGCTCTGTATACGTCTCACTTGGCGTGGAAATTGTTTTCCTTTTCTATGTGTGCTTCGCGCGTGCTTATAAATATAAATGAATTTACGCCGACAAATATGAAATTTTGAATAGTTGTTTCATATTTATTTAACAAACGTTTTTTAGTTTTGGTATTCACCATCTGTTCGCCTGTCTTTCATTACAAATGGTTGAATAAAAAGTTTTGTATTTAAGGGGGCATATGAACCTAAACACCTCAATTAGAAATCAAATTTCTCAAACATGTTTTCTTTAGTGAATTTTCGACGAACAATAATATTCGATAATTTCGACGATTAAAAATATCCTTTTTTACAGTATATTTTTAAATTATTCCGTGTCTATGTGTCGTGGAGAAATAAATATTTTATTTGCACAAAATCAAAGTGAATGTTCGTGATATTTTTACATTTCAATTCAAGTTTGTTCTTAAAAAGCTAAAAAAAAAATCGGTTTCCAATAATTTAAATCACGTATAAACCGTTTCGATACTTATCCTTACTAACACGTAACCTCATAGTGCATTAGGCTGTTTTAATATATCATGTTTTCGGTCACTAGATTTAGCGTTATGTTATGCCCTCTTAATGTAGTACGTTATCAAGTTAATATTGTTTTTGCTGGATTAGTTGGTACTTGTCAAATAATTTCGTTTTCATTTTATAGTTTCATTTGTTTTTTTTTACAATCGCATATAGTTATTTAATAGAATTTGCAGAAAAAATGATGATTTATTATCAAGATATTTATGACTAAAAATAATAGGTATTTGTGTAAAGTACGGGTACTTTATTTACGTATGTAGATAATGTTACCTTGTTAAAAATAAAATACGCCGACGCGGATATATACATATAAAAAATGATTTATATCTCGTGTGATATTTTCCTTTATTTCGTGTGATATATTTTTGTAAGAATAATGTTTAATTTTATTTTGATGGAAAGCCGGTACTCAATCTTCCACGTTTATTCTATCAATGACACGATATATTGCGTTGGCGTATGCCCACATCAATATACATATTATCTTTGATAAAGTATAACCGCATTTTGAAAAGCCCGCTTCGGGTGTATTTTTATACTTTTTATAGAAGCAGGTTTGCAGGTAGTATCTTTGTTGAAATTAATGCATGGATATTCTATCGCAGTAGAATATTAATCCCCTAAGCCGCGGATGGTGACCAGATTAGATTGTCGACTTTTGTTTATCTTTTGGAATATATTACTTACCTTTTACCTTTAACGCTTTTAATAATACAAATTATTTTTTACTATCCTGCGATCTCTATAAAAAACAATTTTAATTTCAATAAAACTTGTATCTATTAAATGTTTTAATTCGAATGCTTAAAAACAGTGTATCTTTATTCTTGAACAAAATTTAATTTATTTCAATATTTTGTTTTTGAACATTTTTATACACATGTTTTTGTGTACGATGATGTTCAGTATTTTTATTTTCACGTGAATTGTATTGTATTCATTAATAAGTAAAAAATACGTATTTTTCTCTTCATTCAATGTTTCTACCAATTGAAATTACGGTGATGTATTTGATTGTAATCCAAGCTATTTCTATTAGATTGGAAGTTAATTTTCAAATCTTCGTCGTAATATTACATTAAATTCACAATTATGATATTATCTCTACTAACGTAAATTTTTTTTATAAATCAAAATGTGTTTCATACTTTACAGTAACACAAGCCATTTTTTTTTATCAATAGCTTTTTAGCAATTCGATCGATTTGATTGCCTCATGCTTGTGATAAGGTGCCGTTGAATTCCATGCAGATACATCTAACCGGTTGATGTGGTTTTCTATCATTTTGACATGTTCAAATTGCTTACGAGAGTTGTATGTTGCTTTAAAATTTATCAACTGTTTGCAATTTCGTATCGCTATTCACCATACCGTAGCGAAATTGTTGCCCGGGAGAAATTCGTGTGGGCGGATGCCTTAGCAGCCACCAGTTGACAGAGAAAAGTTAGGGTTACCACCTCGAATATTGTTTTGTAACGTAGTGAAATTATGTATGACGTCAATTTATATAAGTGAAAATTCAATAGAGCCGTTTTTATCTGTGGAATTTACAGATTTCGTTTACAGGCCTGCGATTATATTCATGCACGCCTGCAATTATACTCAGGAATTTCGGTTTTAATATTTTTTTTTTTTACAATAGTTTATATTTTATTTTTATAATAGGTATATTTTATAACAAGTTTTAGTTAAATACAAGTTTAATATTTTTCTGTCAGATATAACGCAAAAAAAAAAAAAAAATCTGCCACCTCGGTACAGGCTCAGCCTAGTGAGGTGGTATATACCAAATAATCCTATAAAAAAAATGTTTCATATAACTTATTGAAATTGTACTTTTTTGTAATATTTTTATTGTTTGTAACTATATTGTTATATTTTGTTTGGTTTCAATAATAATAAAAAAAAAATTCCATTGCGAAGAGTCTCTATTGTCTATCCTGTTTGTTGTCGTTTTACGAGCTTTTCTATGAATATTTTCTATGAATAATATAGATGAGTCGATGGCAGAGCGGTAAGCGCGCTGGGCTAGTAATCCAGTGGTCGCGAGTTTGAATCCTGCCTCGACCGATTTCGTTCACCTATAGCACAAGCATTTATTTGCTTATTTTAGGGAACGTAGGATGTATATGTACTTGTTTAACAAGGACATATTCATTTTTATTAAAAAAAAAAAAAAATTCGTTGAAAAACAAAACATAATTGAAAAGTTAAAATTGTTATTGTGGATATCCAAAAAAGACAAATATTTATATCAAGCGATCCTAATTTCACCAATACAGCTTTATAATAATGGTTTTTTTTCAATATAAATTGAATTATAATATTTTGTATATATTCACTTCTTGTTTATAGGGAGGTTTCTTGTTAAGAGGTTAACAGGGAACATTAATATTGCCATTGTTATCCTTAATGGATATTGAACTATTTGTTTTATAATCATTATTTTTTGTTGATAATTTGACATTTTTAATGCCCGTTCCTTACAGAAATTTCACTTGTATATTTTCTTGATGCATTTATTTATTTTTTAAAAGAAACAACTACAGAACATAGGGATACACATATAAAACATAAAGAGAGTTAGAATTAGCATCTTAGATTCAAAGCTTCGAAAAACTGTATTTTCTACATAATATGTATATAAGAAAATCACAATTTACTTATATTTAATATAATATTATTTACTACCCCGGAATCAGTTTAGCCTAATGAGGTGGTTTATTTTGGTAGTTTACTTCTTCTTAATTATCTTCTTCTTCTTCGTCAGCTAGGACTGTGCCGAGAACTACTATATTCTGTAGTTCTCGGCACCTCCGGGCTGTGAGCTTGGTATTTTTTTTTACCTTAGGTAGGCTGCTGATCTCACCTAAGATCCCTCCTCTTTTTGCATCCGGGCTTGGGACCGGCAAAGGCAGAGTTAATTATGAATTCTTTAACTTTCTTAAATGATGTCAGGGTTTAATTATAAATAATTTTCTCTGAATAATTCGAAAAAATATTCATGATATCGATTCTTTTCAGTTTGATACTTTTGTATCAGAGATAGCAACCTCAAAAAAAAAATTATTACTGGTTTTTTGATATATTTTTTCTTATTGAACACATGTATGAAAAAAGGTGAGTCTGGCACCTGGAAACGGTTGCGTTAATCAGTGCGCATCCTTTTTAAAGGTGAAAAATGCAAAATTTAACATCGTTTGAATATAATTTGTACATAAATACCATCACGCCATGTCCCTTGCGGGGTATGCAGAGAGAACCGAACGCCACATCTTTCTATCCTGGCACGCATCCCTGGCCTCATCCACATTCATGCATCGTCTCATACATAATTTGTACTTGTTTGTTTTTCGTGTGTTCCTATAAAATCTTTCTGTTTGCGATGAAACATTGGTAATTTGTTCAGTGCACACTCGGGAAGATTTCTGAGTTATTGTTTTGTTTATTTCTTTACATAACAAAAATTAATTTACTAAAAACGATCCACTAAGAGTTTATAAAAAAACAGCCATACATAAATGATTCATCGAAAACGTTGCTATCACTCGTACTACTTGATTCATTTGACCTTTTCTGTTTTGCGTTGTTCATCTCCAATTAGTTGCATTATATGCGTTTATATTTGCTCTCTTTTCTTGCGTGCTATAATGCTTTATCCACTAAATCAATTCAAAACCTTGTCGATAGATAGACATATGCCAGAGCATAGCATAGTGATTTCGCTTAGTCAATTAGAGTTTCGATCTACATTTTGTAATAATGGGTAGCGCGGTGATCCGTGGCTAAAAAAATCAGAATATGTATTTCCACAGTTAATAGAATTGGGAAAGTTTCCTTGGATGTTAAGGGTGGTGCGTACTCCTATTTCAAATTGATTCGTAATACGCTCAATAAGTTCAGTCAAGAAGGGCGAACCTTGTGATGGCTTTTATAACGTTCTTCACGTTGCTCAGTTTTCTCTACAGTGCCTATATTTCATCTCCCTCGAGAATTTTTCTTGTATTCTTTAGGCCCATGTTTATGACGCAACAAAACAATATTATGATGTAGGTGTATCTACTGTTTACTTCTATTATCCACCAAATATATTTTCTTCAATAAGGACCCCGCTTACTTTAATATTAAATGAAAAGTTATTCTCAGTTGGTTTAAAATTATAATACCCGTGTAGGTAGATTCAATTAAAATACTTTGTTGCTTTGACTTAACGAAAAAATATTACTTTATTTTATCCCATCAATTTGGAATGAAGATTTTATGAGCAAACATTTCTATAACATTTAATCTTTGAATTTTTTTTTATTGTAAATTTAAGATGCGTCTAAGTCTAAGGGATACTCATTGTTCATTACTAATTAGCGCCGTTTAAGAGAGTTAAGAATTAGGAGATTTCCAAGAGCGCTTTTTACTTGTGTTGATCTACGATTTTTTATACTCAATCCATGAATATTGAATCATCAGATTTAATAAGTTTAGGTTTATTGCTGGTTTTGTGCTATTATGAAACCTCGTCATAAATTTATATATTATTATAATCCCCATGGACGTGAAAATCTTTCCGAAATCATCTGCTGCTTCTATTTTATACCTTCTCAGAAGTAGCTCCTCTGTATATTAATTTATATAGTTAGCTGTTTGCAAGTAGGAAAACACGTCTTTCCGAGTAGCCCTGCGTTTCAGGGTTGCTATTGTCATGCAAACTGGAAACAAAATACCTCGTTGTTTGCTATTTATATTTATACGGTTTCTGATATTGAATATTCAAATGAATTTATCTTTAAAATTAAAAAAAAAATCTAAATAATCAATTACTATCGGCTGTAGATACGAATCAAGAAAAGGAAGTTTTTTTTAAATAATGGATTTGAGGGTTTATCTAACTCTTTTCATCCTGTCTAAATCATCATATTGGAGAGATAAAAAAATCGAATCCCAGACTATTCTAAGGACTGTAATACTTTTCGACGCGCAACGCTCTGATAAATATAAATAAGATTTTATTGACTAAATTTTTTGAAAGTCATTCGCCATTTTTTCTTATCATTTATAGGTAAATCCCTGATTTATTTTTTGTACACATTATCTTTCTGCTCTTCTTAAATTTTGTTGAATGGTTAATCGATATAGAAGAAAAAAAAATCTGTAGAATTATTGAAATCTTTGTGAAAAAAGTGCTGTTTAAAATATATTGTTCCTATTTTTTACGTTTAGTTAATAGACATTAAAAAATGTAAATTATGTTTTGTTCAAAAACAATTATAGTTTATAATTAAAATAATCTTCATTCCAAAATGTTTAATTTGATGAATTTATGTCCAAGGAAATACAGACCTTTGCACGTTGGGATACTGTAATTCACCTTTATACGTGTCTTCGTATTTTTCTTTATTCGCGGATTTTGTTATATGCGTATATTTAAAGAATGTATCCGGAGGTCGGGGTTTATATACAAAGGAGTGTCAGTGTTCAGCAAGCAGGGCAGAGGGCTTATGTTACACCCGCCCCCGGCATACTGTGTAGTCCCGCCGCCGCCCACGGACGCAATGTGAACGTGGGCGGTCTGTTGCTACTTTCAGGGGATCTGCATGAATTTTTCAGTTCCACCTTCGCCCCGTCTCATCAGATATCCTTGATTGGTTTTTCATACTCCCGAGGCACCACTTCGAGGGCTCTAGCTGTGTATGTTCGTGCCACAAAGTCACCATATATTAAGTATCCTATACTATGTATGTATATTTTTGATTTAGTTTAATTTTCTGGTGTCAAAGTCCAGATATAAAGAAACACAGTTGAGAATTATTTAATTGGTATTAATATTATTTATTACCCTTATTCAATTGTTAATGTCGTTTTCCTATCAAATGATGGCCTGTATCTTTTATATGTTGAACGTATCACATTTGTCACCGTATTCGCTCTATTCCTTCCTTTTTTCATTGTTCGGATCAGTTTATTTCCTGTTATATTTTATTTTAAGTAATTCTTCTACTTGATTTTTTCGAGACTTTCCGTAGGTACCTTGGGTTGGTTGGAAGATATTGGACTCTGGCAATATACCTGTCTTTATTGATGGCTTTCGTTGACTTTCAGGCACAGTTGTGTCAATTATATGTTTTTTTACGATTATTTTTAAAGTTAATAATATCCACTGATTCGTTTTCCAATTTATTTTTAGAAATAATTTACCACATTTTTGGAAATATGCATACCTACACATTTATATACGTATAGTAAAATGTTTCGTGTTCAACTATGATCATCGTTTTGAACTTTAAAAATTATTTTATAAAACAAAAATGACATTGGTATAACGACCAATTTAGTTTTTAAATTCGACCGGTTTCGAAGCGTACCGCTTCCTCATTATGGCTGATTACAACTAACTCTACGTTTCTGTGCTGCTGTCGGTGTGCTGTTGGTGCGTGTTGGAAGTAGAGGGGTTTATATTGTAAGTCAAATCTGAGAATATAAATAATATTTAAAATCTATTATATAATTTCTCTGCACTTTTTTATTTTAACTTTTAGTTCCTATTATGATGCATGAGATTGGTATTTAGTGCTTCACTTACAATTCTAATTTACTCCGGTACGTAATACCCTTAAATGGAAATTCGATAAAGTATAATTATGTGCTAGAAGATCCCGCGATTCATTAATGGAAACTGTTTTTAGTGGGTCGTTGGTGTTATAAATTCTCAAATCAATCGACTGTTTGAACTCACCCCTTAAATCTGATTGCTCGCTTTTGTCCAAAAAGCCCCTTTTTGATTGGCTCATTGTAAGTATATATTTTGTTCGCTTTTTAATAGGATTTTTCTACATTAATTCAATAACGCATGGATATACATTTATTAAATTGATATGTAAAGTTTATATCTCTGTTCATAATTGTCCAATTTAATATATCAAAAACATTCCTTTAATCATTATATATATGTAAAATGTTTATAATATACACACATGCTTTTGAATGAGTGAAATATAAAAAAAAATCTTTCATCGCTGTATTTTAACAAGGTTCACAAGTAAATAATGTGTGCCTTTGTAAATTCGTGACTTGTACATATATATGTATGTGTTTAACATGATTCAATTCCATTTTCTGTATTCGAAAAACTCTCCCAAGGAGGTAAAGTTAAGAACTTTAAGGTTTTGAGGTAGGTACCATACATATATGTATATCCACCCATCCAGGTTGGTACCTACCGTCTTATTTGGAATTTTCGTATTTGTATTGCCATCACGCAAATATTTTTCATTCAATCATAAATTTTGTATCGATCTATTCACTTTCCCGTTTTCCTGTATCGATAGATACATTTGTACATAATATGTATAATATATTATATATCATGTGAGTTAGTCCCCCTCTCCCGTGTGCCACTACTACCCTTGAAGTGAAAATCCACGGAGAGTTTGTATATTATGTATTTCTGAAAAACGAGCGTTGATGTTCTCAAAATTTAAATCGTCATACGTATGTAAAAGTCGTCTTGTGGGACTGGCAGAAAGAGCGGATTGTATTCATGTTGCTATCTTGACATTCCTCATTACTTACATACAATTTACATTATATCTACATAATATTCTGTCATGTTTCTCAAGGTTTCTTTGTGAATGCGACTAGAGCAAAATTCAAAACAGTATTCGTGTTAATTCACAATGTTTCAACGGTTTTTATTTCAAATAAAACAATTAATTTTCCTAAACTATACAAAAAAAAAACAATTTCTCAAAAGATGGAGTTACAGAAAGGTTTCTTCGGCTTATTTTTTCAAACGGTTGGTTTCTCATTATTAAAATATATAGAAATTTCTAAATTGCATAATCGCATTAGGTTAGTAATCCAGTGGTCGCGAGTTCGAATCATGCCTCGACCGATTTCTTTCACCTATAGTCCAAGCATTTTTGTTTATTTTAGGTAATTTAGGAAGATGTACTTGTTTAACAAGGATATATTAATTTATAAGAAAGGGTACTCAATGAGAAGACATAATTGGTTAACGTTTGCAAGCGCATAAAGTGATCACGTAAACCAGCCGATAACAGGTCGTAAGCCGTGTAGGTGCCTTGAGTTTTTGGTTCTCCTATAATATCCCATCTTCGTCTCTATTGAGATGTTAAAAATTTGTCAAAAAATACTTTTCATTCGACAGACAAAATTGTCGTCCTGTCAAAAGGAAAAAACATATAACAATCAATTTATTTGATTTAAAAAAAAACTCATGGAGTTCTGCAACATAAATACTGTCAACATTGGCAATATGTAAACATTTAAGCATTTTTATACAAATTTGATTACAGTTTTAGTTTCTGTATACCTACCAAGAATATCTCTTTATTGTTATTTTTAACTAAATTTTGATTACAGTTTTAGTTTCTGTATACCTACCAAGAATATCTCTTTATTGTTATTTTTAACTAAATTTTAAAATTCCTCTGTGTCATTAATATTGTTATATTTGTATTTTATTCTCTTTGTAACGTATATTTTTATACGAATTTGAAAACAGTTTTTGTTTCTTTATACCTAGAATATCAATCTCTTTCTGTTATTTTTAACTAAACTTTAAAATTCCTCTGTGTCATCTAATGTTATATTTGTACATATTTTATTCCCTTTGTAACGTATATTTTTCTGGACCAAATTGAATCGTAATAAAGGTTTCGTTTTGATGTATTTTTATTTGACAAAAAGCATATTTGAACGAAATTATACAATTCAGCTTCTTCAAGGGGTCGAGCGGTGTTAGGTCGCAGTCCCGTCGTGTTTAAAATCACCCCGCATTGTTTGCAGTAAGACTAGAGGCGGGCTCCGCCTGATACCGGCCCCGTGAAATTGGGCCAAAACCAACATCTTTTGAACAAATATTTTAACAATTGGACGTACTAATACGCAGCCTTACCTAATATCGGGGTTGTGTGGGATGACCATATAATATGTGTAAACAAAATTAATGTGTTTAAATATCCTGTTATGTAATCAGGTTCTACCTAATTTTGATCACTTTTAGCCTTTTTTGGTACTACAGCACAGTATACGATGAATAATCTGTCCTCAAAATAACGAAATATCTGCTTATATTTGATAGACTTTTTCGCACTTTTCTGTATTTTTTTCGCAATTATCGGCTTTCGTGGCTAAGTTGGTTAAATGTCAAACTGCTGAGGCAAAGGTCCCGGTTTCGATTCTCGGTGTTTTCAGTCGTGAGACGATCTGTGAGACGATTTATATAGTAAGTATCCAGAAAGTGGCAACATGTAATTAGGTGCGTGATAAATCAATATTTGACATATTACTTACATATTAGTCAGTCAAGAAGCATTACTAAAATATAATCAATCAATCAATGAAAAACCAATAGAAATAAATCGATTTTTTTTAAATCAATCATCAATCAAAAATTATTGTTAATTTACAAATCGAAAAAAAATTACATTAATATTTTGCGTAGGTTTTGAGTTTGTGTCTCACTTCACTCGATTAAAAAACGATGTCAAGTTTTTTAGGCTTTAAGTTTTATTCTCAAGGATCTTCGATCCTAGTGTTAGAACTGTGCTGACCGCCGTGGCACAGTTGGTAAGCCGTTTGGCTTCTCCGCGGGCGTCCTGTGTTAGATCCCGAACACAGGAGAAATTTATTTAACTTCATTTCTCACGCAATTCTTGCTTCTCTGGGCTGGAAACACAGGTAGAAATTGCCATATGGCAATAAACTCGCCACTTACGCATGTGGTGCAAGGAAGTGTTTATTATTATTATCTTAACCACTCTGTTTGGTATTTTTCACAATAAAACATGGTTACTCTGTTAAAATTTAATGTCAACGAGTGAAATATATATTTATATTAAATTATACCCTCTTATGAGCGGCTCGACTCGGGCTGACTGCCATACACGAAAATAACAAAATAAATTCCTCATTGTATGTACATTATTATAAACTCTTTTTGGCTTTTCCTTTTGTGTATTTGTGTTTATGCGGCCTTCGTTACTCATATTATATATGTTTAAAAACTGGAAAAAAATTTTATTACCAACCTATTAAGTAGTTTTTATACTTTTTTTTTCAGAAATACAATTTATTCATTTAAAAATCCACAAAATTATAGTAAAAATTAAATACAATATACTGTATAAACAGTCAGTGCATGTTCAACAACCTAACCCGACACTTCATATACATACACTCCTTTACACAAACATATAGGTATCTCAATAATTACATTATAATGTAATTTTGATGGTTGGTGGCAGACAGTGTTGCCAACCTCATCCTAGAGTAAAACTGCATACATGTTTAAAAAAAAACTGTAGAAAACTGTAAATAGTAAGTTAGAAAACTATAAATCTACAGCCTTTTCTTATTTTGTATTATTTATTTATTTATTTATTTATACATCTTCTTGTACATAATATAAACAAATATAATTGTACACTGGCGGGCTTATTGCCATTAGGCAATTTCTTCCAACCAACCAGATTACAAAGTATGACAACATTGTGTATGTACAACAGCAAATTAAAAAGAGTAAAAGAAATCAAATAAATAACGTATAACACTTAAATACTATTAAACAAAAAAAAATATAATTCATAGCAATAAAAAGGATATGGTAATAATGATGATTTAATGGTAATAATGATTCAAACACATATGGGGAAAAAATTATAAACAAAAAATTCATGTGATCATCAAATTTTTATCAGTATAACATAATAAAGTTGTTCTATAAAACACGTATTATATAATCATTTTATCTATAAATATGTAGATGAATTATCACCTGTTTGAATTATATCAACTTGTTTGATATTATTTTATTTATTTGTTCGGGAAAGAAACAATGACAATAGAACATTAAAAAAATATATTTTCCACAAATTAATTAAATTAAGTAAACAGTACAAGAATATAAAACCTATTGCTTAAAAAAACAGAAATAAAAAACATTAACTAAAAACTGTAGATTTGGAGGTCTAAACTAAAAACTGAGAAGATTTCCAAAAAAAACTGTTAATCTATAGTTAAAACTGTAGGGTTGAAAACTGTAGATCCAGAGATCGCGAGTTCAAATCCTGTCACGAAATCATGTATAAAAATGTACAATATGTACTTGTTCTAAGGATGTATTAATATTCATTCTTTAATAAATATTGTATTGTTTGCCCTAGGTAGGGATAGTTTATTTGTTTGTAAGCAATATAAATATATATTTTAAAAAAGTAGATACATGCTCTTTTCTGAGGTCTTAACAAAAATGAAAATTAAATTAATCGAATTATTTAATTGTTTGAATATTGTTCTTGACGGAACAAGTACATGCGCATTATAATTTAATTTCTTTACTAACCGGGCCACCTCCAATTTTAACAACCTGCTCAATAACATTGACTTTTTTCATACCCAATCTCTACACTTGTTCAAAATTGCGATAAAGCGCCAACTTTGCACTGATAACATAACTCAAAATTCCACTCTCTAGTATATACATGAATATATGTATGTGTCACCATAATGGTTGCAACACCTTCTTCGTTGATCCTTAAGTAAGTTAGAATCCCATGTTATGATTCTAGAATATAATCCTCTCTGTACTATTCCTTGTATGTTTCAGGTGTGTTCCTATAATTTTGTTTTTTCTAATTTTTCGTAAATTGTATGTTAAGCTTTTAAAATTACTTGATATAATGTCCTATAACTATGTACCGTAGTCTATATTTACTTGTTTTTTTTTCATTGTTTTTAATATCATTATGCTCTACTGTACTGTTGGATATCCAAAATAAATAAAATAATAAAAAAAAAATTCTTGTACTAAGCGAATAATGTTGCATGTTGAATGGAATATGTCTAGACTGGGATTCGATCATGTTGGTACCTACATTCAATATTTAGTCTTGCGTATTAATTTCTTTGCCACTGTGTATTTCTTAGTCTCCTTATTTCGAGAAAGCAAGTATTTTTTGCTGTAAGAATTTCATGGCAGAAGTCGCACGAAAGCAGAATAAATGCAGTTGAAATGAGATCGCTTAGAAGAATTTGTAACAGAACGATGTATGATAGAGTTCGGAATGAAGATACAAGGAAAGAATGTAAGATAAAGAAAGATGTAATTAACAGAATGAAAGTTAACACATTGAGATGGTTTGGCCACTTGGGGAGAATGAACGAAGAACGCCTGACGAAGAAAATATACAAATCTGACAGGAACGGAATAAGAGGTCGCGGGCGCCCAAGAAAAGGATGGCACGACCATGTAAACGATATTTTGAAAGATGGAAATGTAAGAAGCGTGAACAACAGACGAACATGTATAAGACGATGTATGAATGTTAAGGAGGCGATGAATGCGTGTCAAGATAGAAAAATGTGGCGTTCGGTTCTCTCTGCCTACCCCGTGAGGGACATGGCGTGATGGTATGTATGTATGTATGTATAAGAATTTCATCAAATGAGATTTGTTTACGTAGGCCAAGGTGCTTTTGATTCACGTTAATAAAATTTCCTTTTTTTAATGCAAAAAAATACACAATTTTTTTTTCAAAAACGAGATTCCTATCGTTATTTTGATAAATATTTTTCCTTTGCCAGATAGATGTTTTCTTTTTCTGAATGAATTTCAGCCAACATTCGTGTTTTTTTTTTCGTGGCATAGCGTCAATTTTAAAAAAAGACTCTTGTCAGATGTCATATTTTTCTTTTCAATTTCTCGAAATGAATGATTTATTCATTTTTTGTGCATTTGATTTACTGTTTTAAAAGTATGTACCATTAAGTGATTGCATATAGGTATGAAGATTTTTTTAATTTTTAACGATGGATCTTTTCACAGTAAAGCTATTTAAATGAAGATGGGTAATCCAGTAATCCAGTGGTCGCGATTTCAAATCCTGTCACGGCCAATTTTGTTCACCTATAGCATTTTTGCTTAATTTAGGGAATGTATGAGGATGTTTATGTACTCGTTACAAGGACATATTCATTCTTTTTATAAAAAAAAAACAAAATTAATAAATAAACATGCTTTTATATGGAGTCAAATAGAGGAGGTCTTCGTTCAGGAGTGAACGGAAATAGGCTGAAGAAGATGCTTTTTATATCCTGTATATGAAAACGAGTGGGTTGTGGCCAACGCTTAACTCCCCACTAACAAGTCACTCCATAAAGTATTCAAATTTTGTATGGAAAGTTTTCAACATTTTCATGAAATGAGTTTCGTAATTATTATTATATTTAAATATTTTAATATGAAAACTTGAAAATTCTTCAATGCCATTTCATGGATGTGATGTGCCTTTTTACCAATTTGAAAATAAAAATTTCAAATATTAAGTTTCCTGAGCTTGGGGTCACTTTGTAATATTTGATAGTTAAAAAAAATGAGAAGCACTATTCAGATATCCTTCAAAATCTCATGGGGTCTAAGCGTGTATTAGATATACATATTTGCAAAATTTGAAAAGAATCGAATGAGTACCTACTTTAGTCTATAATTGATAAAACAAAATGAACACGCCGTACAAAGCACATAACACACACGTACACGCACATACACGCACGCACGCACGCACGTACGTACGCACGCACGCACGACGCACGCACACACACACACCCTCACACACACACACACACACACACACATTGTGATGAATCAGAATACAATCTCAGCATGATACTAGTTGATAATCTGCATTAAAAAAAATAGCCTTAACAATAAAATTTATTAAAAAAAATGTATTCAATATACTGATAAAATTTGAACATTAAAATACAAACAAATCATCGTAGAACCTCTACTGTTTTATCTCCATTATTTATAGGTAGAGGTATAGTAAACTGATACATTATCTCCATTATTTATAGGTAGAGGTATAGTAAACTGATACATTATCTCCATTATTTATAGGTAGAGGTATAGTAAACTGATACATTATCTCCATTATTTATAGGTAGAGGTATAGTAAACTGATACATTATCTCCATTATTTATAGGTAGAGGTATAGTAAACTGATACATTATCTCCATTATTTATAGGTAGAGGTAGAGTAAACTGATACATTATCTCCATTATTTATAGGTAGAGGTATAGT
The DNA here is from genome assembly GCA_963576475.1 of Molanna angustata. NCBI lineage: Eukaryota > Metazoa > Arthropoda > Insecta > Trichoptera > Molannidae > Molanna > Molanna angustata. The sequence goes on from OY754970.1 coordinate 22,615,860, forward strand.
AAACTGATACATTTGATTCCTAGTACAGCACCGCTTAAATTTAAATTTGGCCTGGGGATCTCAATTTTTATTTTTTCATCCCTTGTGTTTTTTTCTCTGGTCTTTTACTTTTCCGATTTTTATAAAAACTTTTCATTGCGTTGGTTGAGTTTTCCTCCTTGTATTTAATTTCTTCAAATTATGAAATTCGCAACGATCTTTCTCGTTATCCTCGCTGATTAAAATATTAATTAATATTATAATTACATGATCCTTATCATTCTGACGTTATCTGTAATTTTGATGTTCTTTCTTCGTCGTTTCTTATTTCATTCTATTTCAACACTCGTGAATTCGGTAATGAAATTTATTCATTATACGTCAAATACATTTAGCATTACACCCCATTCTTTTACTTCACTTGACTGTTGTCTGTATTGGAATTTAATCGATTTTTAACTAACTTCCCGACCAGTCAGTGCCCTGAAAATTTCAGAATTTGTGTATTCCCGATGTCAATTCACGTTAAAACTATTTTCAGCTTGATTGATTTGAATTTTTGCTGAAATTGAACAATTGTGTTTCTCATATAAATCGACTTATTTGCTTAATACGCCTTGATATCTGCAAAGTGTATATCTATCGCCGTGAAATGCGAAAATGCGTGAATGCGACGTGAAAAGCTTTGTAACTTAGCGAATTGAGTGTCCTCAATTTTTTTTATTTACATGTTATTCTTTAAATAAATAGATTAATATTTTATGTATTTATTGGTAGGTATCCTTTTTTATTAAAATTATTTTATTTATGAAAAATATGAACACATATATTCTACAAAGAATGTATTCAACTTCCGACGACCGTTTCGGCTTATGTCATAATCAACTGGTCATAATCAATTACGATCCGCTTACGATCCGTGAATTCAAAAGATTATAACTAGAGATGAGCAAATGCAAGATCAAGACTGGGGTGGTCTTGGTCTTGCGCCCCTGATCTTGGTCTTGCATTTACAAATGTTGTCTTGGTCTTGCATACTTGATAGTCTTGGTATTGGTCATGGTCTTGCATACCCAGTCTTCGTATTGGTCTTGCAGGTCTTCCAGGTCTTGCAGCTTCAGTAATTACAATTAAATATGACAAATCACATATATTTAAAGTTTTAATTAAAATTGTAAATTTATTAAATTTTGCAAGATTTCATGACTCTTGCATAAGGTCTTGGAAATCCTGGTCTTGGTCTTGTAGCGACACATGCGGTCTTGCAAGTCTCGCAATACCAAGACTGCTATCTATACTTGCATGATTTTTGCTCATCACTATATTTAAAGTGTTATAATTTATAACACTTTGTTTTCCGCTCGCATTACAATCAACCTTTTTCTGTTTTTTTTCCTTTCATTAGTTTTCTTTTTTTTTACACAATATTATAGTCAACCTCTTTTGTTTTGCGCTCATAAAACAACAAACCTCTTTTGTTTTACTTTCTAATTACAGTCTTCCTTTTATTCGTTCACATTCCAGTCTAGATTGTTGCGCTCTATGTTTTTAGTTCAATTTTGTTATTTTATCACACTGTGCAATCTCTCAAGATTTTAACACACTTAATCAATCAGAATCTATTTGTGGATTACATTTTGGGAAGTGCTATTTATGAAATTATTACTCTTGCCGGAGTCTGTCGTAGGTACCTACTTGGTACCGTAAAAGTTTTAATATATTTTACAACGTTGTCAATGTCTTCGTTATCAATCAACGTCGTTGTGTGGGGGATGTTGTTTCATCTGCGAAATGGCAACCTTGGACAGTATCTCAATAAACTTTACGTCTTTTCGGATATCTGATACCATAAACTCGCTTTTCAATGTATCGCATTTATGTCGTAAAACTTTGATGGGCCTCCATGTCAACAACATCACCCTTGCGGTAATAATGACGCTGAAGATGACTTGTTTTCAGATTGGATAATTTATACTTTTAGGTTAGTTAACACTCTACGGTTTAAATTAATTTACTCAATATCACGAGTTAATATAACACATTTAAAGTCTTAACTGGTTTTCCAAAAACATGAAACTTATATATAGTAAACACTGGTAAATTGGGAAGTAATTTTTATTAATTTATTTTCACGCTATGGTTATTTATTTCTATTGAGGTTGTAATGGTTATTTTATTGTTCTGTAAACGCTTTGAACAAAAGTAGTACATACATAACGTCACGCTATGTCCCTCGCGGGGTAGGCAGAGAGAACCGAACGTCACTTATTTCTATCTTGACACACATTCATCGCCTCTTCGACATTCATACATCGTCTTATATATGTTCGTCTGTTATTCATACTTCTGACATTTCCGTCTTACAAAATACCGTTCACATGGACGTGCCATTCCTTTCTTGGGCGGCCCCGACCTCTCATTCCATTCCTGTCCGCAATGTATATTTACTTCGTCAGGCGTTCCTCATTTATTCTCCCCATGTGCCCGAACCATCTCAATGTGTTCACTTTCATTCTATCAATGACATCTTTCTTTATCTTACATTCTTTCCTTATGTCATCATTCCTGACCCTCATACATAATCCTATTACAGATTCTTCTCAGCGATAGCTAACAAAAGTAGTAAGTGCCAAAAACAATGTTTTACAGCGGAGTATTTTTTAAATTTATCGTTTAATTAATGCTTTGTTGCTTTTTTGTATATTCCACATATTGTCGATTAGTATTTTTTTATCGTTTATCGTACACATATTCTTTTCTTTTGTTCTCAATAAATTATGAAATATAAAAGCATTTTTGTGTAGGTACTAATCTCGATTTGACCAATATTTTATTTACATATCACTTCTGCACACAACACAATCGATGCGCATGTAGAGAATTTATTACCTTTAAGGATTTTTCCCAACTGACATACAAAGCGAGTGGTGGTGGTAGTGGTAGGTTTAAATTTTCCTGTTTTAAAAATAACGTGTTTCCATTCAACCGAACTGAAATATTATTTCATTCCAACCGAAAAAGCATAAATTGAAAATATTGTATCTTGCATATGACTCCACACTCTTTTGTTCGATGGTATTGGAGCATATTAGATCTATCTGTAATACAAGATCACACATACGAGCATCTGTGTTCAAACTGTCTTTATCACGATGGTGATAAAGAAAACGAACGGTGTATTTTATATCAAAAAATAATATTATTATGTGTTTATGTATCGTATCGCGATCAACTTGCGAATTTCTCGCCGAACGCGATAATTTATATGCGACGTTCTGTAACTTTACAAGGAATTCCTTCACCCTAGTCCAAAGTTAAATTAGTTTTTTTTTTATATAAAATATACCTATACCGTCAGTAAACGCTACGCAGTGATACACAAAACATATATGTTACATATTATTACGTTGAGTGTACATAAATCGAACCGAGTATTTATAGCGCATACTTGCGTCAACCATCTGTTTGTACCTACTTATAATTAATTTAGTTTTCCACAAACGAATTTTCTCAAGAATCTTGGTGGCTTTAAACCAAACTTACTCATAATGATTTTATAGATACCTACATGTTTTGCTTTTATAGGTACTCCATTTCTTGAAAATGAAGTGAACATTACCATTCATAACTTTAACAATTTTTAAACCAGCGATCATTTTATTGACCATTGATTGATATGGGAATTTGATATATAATAATAATAACAATACAACTTTTATTTTAACTAATTCATATCTGTTTAATTTTGGCTAGTTTCAAAATACCCGAATGAAATTTTATCGCAATTGAAAATTTGTAATGTTTTACTAAACAAATTACATTGTGCAGTATAATCGATTAAATATTGATTGTTATGAATTAAAGGATATTTCATGTTAGTCTTGCCTTCGTATTGTCTTGTTTGGTTAAGATTGCATAAAGCCCAAAAAGATCGTAGATAAATTTCACGAGAGTAAATATCTAGTTGCGTATTTTAGTATCTAATGTCCAATTGTTAGTATTTTGTATATACAACTTTTAAGCATTTTAATAATCGTTATAAATATAATAGGTACGATTATTCATTGGGTATAACTCCATTACCATTACATATCAAAAGTTTTTTTAATTATCAGAACAACATACAGAATACATAATAATAATAAAAACAAAAGTGATACAAACAATTTCATGCCTAAGTAACATGTTTTCACTTATAAATATTATACTATCGGAAACAGCACTAACACACATTGTAAGTTAAATTTGCACACATATAGGTATATTGAACATTTAAATTACCTTACAAATCCAGTATAAATACATTTTCTTAGTTATGTAATCTTAATAATATACCATCAATATTTAGCCTTTGTCTAAATGCTTTAAGAGTACTACCTCAGAACAAGCATTCAGCCTAGTGAGATGTATAAGTACCATTATGAAATGTACTGTACTGAAATATGTAAATAAAATAAAATAAATAAATATGTAGGTACACTGCTAGCCCTAGAACAGGTATATCTAGTTGAGCAGCAGTTATCTATTTTTAATGAAGATTATTTTTATGGTGTTATAAAAATGAATAAATAAATATAAAAAGTAATAATACCTAAACGTATTTTTTATTTAATCATTTTTTCTTTTTTTCTTTATCATTAGGCGGGTACATTCGAAACACGTGGAGAAAAGGAACGTCAAGTATTACTCTGGTTAAAATTTGAAATTTTAATAGCAAAAGTAAAAGGAACAAGCAAACGGTAAAAAAATGATATTTTTAAATTTTTCTGGTTAAAATTAAAATGCACAAACTAATGTTAAACTTAAATTTAAATAGTTAAAAAAAGATTAGTTGGTTTGTACCACTTCACCTTCAGTTCGAATTCAGTTTGTTATTTATTTTACATGTCAGTATATCGAGGGTACCGTTTATGTTTCATATCAAAAACACGACTTGAAGATGGCTGTTCAACGTTGCCTCAGAATGGGTATATTATTGTTTCAGATTGTTTTCTAATAACAAAGGGTGGGTTTTTTCAACCTTGGTCATAATTAAAGTTAGAGTTATAGTTATAGTTACCACTGGTCATCACAGAAATGGGCTTTTTCAAAATATAACTACGCATTTAGCCCGTTACTTTAGCCATAACTATAACTAGCCAAAAATCAGTAGTTATAGTTAAATTTGATAGTTATTATAGATGTCGCTGGTGATTTTTGTTCATGACTGACCTTTTGACGTTTGTACGGGTCAATTTTTTTTGCATAATATCTAAACACAGTAGGTATAATATAATTTATAGTAATATATACGATGAAATAATGGAATACGTATTGAAAAAAAAGAAAAAAGTTAGGTTTGGACGACTGCGAATTTTTAGCGTGATGACGCTTGTAAATATAAAGAAATAGTGAGATATCTCTTTATATATATATAATTACCGATGACATTCGCAAAAATTCAAAATTCAAATTCGTTCACCATATTACAGCAAATTTATGACAGCCGCCATTACTCGGAACCACAAATACATAAATAATAGAAAGCGAGACACTTTATCTTCTATCTTTTATATAGTATGCGCAAGAAAGAGACAGGAAACGCTCGGAACGTACTGTTTACAATTTGTATGGAATATTTGGGGTCTTTATACCTGCACCACCCGTAACTTTAACTATGACATAACTACGGTTGAAAAAACCGTTTTAAGATATTTAGCTATTTCTTGTATAACCAGTGGTTATATTATAACTTATAACTATAACTACCGATTTAACTATTCTGTGAAAAAACCCGCTCTAAAAGAAGAGATATGTGATATGGGCATATCTCTTCTTCTAGGGTTTAGCTTATACAAAACAGTATCGTTAATTAAGGTACTCTCTTGACTGTTGAAGTAGGTACTTGCTTTAAGATTTGTTGTGGTTGTTGGGTGTAGTGTAGAGCGTAGTCACACCCCCTCCCCCCCCTCCCCTCCTGTGCTAGGGCTCGACCAACGCCCAACTTGTGTTAACTTAAAGCATTAACGACGACCTGCGCTATTTAAACTGCCTGATGACCACTTAATTCCCCGTGCGGTCTCGATACTAACTAACAAACTGACAAACTTCTCGGAAATATATGACCGCTGACTATTTATTCAATAACTATGTATTTAATCGTGTTTTTTAGTACCTACGACTTTATACACAACATTGTAGTTATCTTCTATGCTGCATATTTTATCTCGTTGCAAATAATGCATATGTTTTTTAGATATTTTATGTTGGCGATTGAGACAGCGTTTTTTTTGTAGCGAAATTATATATGAAAAATCAAACAAGACTATTGTTTCGCTTTGTTTGGGTCATTTCATCGATATAAAATGAAATAAGTTTAAATATTCGTTATAAGGTCGCACAAGACGAAACTATCGTCCAAATTAAAGACTAACAATTTTTTTGACATAGTTTTTGTTGTAGAGCCATGTCATTCAAATTCTTAAAGACCATCAAGTCCACTTCATCTTATTTTCGATTTAGACAGTTCAATAAGTAAAGAAGAGGTGTTATTTAACATATTTTGTCTGTTCCATTAACAGTTGCGTTAAAAACCACTTGAAATATATCAAGATTATACTTAGACCGATGGACGATGGGTGAACGATGTGGAGGCTGATATACGAGCACTGCCCCCCTAGACAACATGCCATTTAAGCTTAGCGTTATCTCGCTAAGCGATAGTAAATGTATGGAATTGGTCGCTGTCACGTGACGTCACAGCCACCAATTCCATACATTTACTATCGCTTAGCGAGAAAACGCTAAGCTTAAATGGCATGTTGTCTAGGGGGGCTGGGCCTTACCAACTGGAAGAGAGCTGCAGAGTGCAGGGAGGAATGGCGACGGATTCTGAAGGAGGCCAAGGCCCACAACGGGCTGCATCAGGGCCAATGATAATGATACTTAGACCGAAACAAAAAGTCAGTACGAAAATAATTGCTCATTATATTTAGTTCCTCAGAATTTAGCTTATCGCTCAAGAAAATCACATCTTCTAGATACTTACGATAAAAAAAAACGTTCTTTTAAATAAACTCCCTAAAGCAAAGAAGAAGAATCGGTGGCTTACTTTTTTATATAATATTGTCAATGGTTAACTAGATGCCCCCAACATACTGCGTCTGTTGAATTTCAACACAAAAAAAATACATACAAAATCACGGGACATCTTTCTTGTAAAATCACATAAAACAAATGTAGGATTTTCCCCCCTATCTAGAATTACTAGTGAGTTTAATGCCATGTAGTTGACCAGACATCTAATCGACTTATTTTCTGAATTTTGTTATTTAAAAAAATGTGTAGATCATTGCTTTGATTTGCGGATATTTCACCTGATATTCAATACGTGTATAGTTTCGTTTCCTACCCACGGTGTTATTTTTTTTTGATCTTATGTAATTAAAATTAATTGATAATCATGTAAAATATTTATATTTTTTTTATTTATTGTCAACAGCTTTGCATTATGCATAGTACAGTAGAGATTACATTTAAATAAGCCAATTATAGACAAACATATTTCGAATTATAAAACACACTGGATAGGGTACATAAATGAATTGATTGAAGCCGACACGCCAATGCAAATCCCGTGCAATACGTGAATCAACCTACGCAAACATATGCAAATAATATGAGTATTTCAGTAAGTACCTGAACCCACGAAATAATCACGCGGATACCCGTAGGTAGGTATATAAGTATTAAATACACAGTCAATTTCATATTATTATAGGTTTTAACCTGTTATTTTACCAATAAATAAATAAATAAATTTGATTTTTGCTGTATTTTCTACACCCCTCGTTAATATATGTTTTTATTATATTTTTTTGCTCTCCCTTTTTTGTCATTTTCAGCGTTCAGACGTAGAGACGGTGACACTTTTGGTATCTTTTCAACTTTCTGTGTTTTATGGTTGTGGGCTTGGCGGCCTATGACAGCTTCCGCACGAGCTTTATCCGCTCTTTGTTGATGTTGATTGGCAAGCTCCCTCCCTCTCTCACTCCCCCTCTCTCCCGCGTCACGTGTCATGATTATTTAATTCGCAACAATTTGATAATTCCGAGAGAGACGGAATAAATTATTCGTCGGCCAACCGATAATTGTTTCCAGGCTTGTCACTGACGTTACTGTACTGTTATTTAAGTTATTTGAATTTTTTGCTAGCAAAATAAAAACTGAGGTATACTGTTAAAATAAAAGAGAATGAAATCATTAATTATTCGGCGTAATAATTACAAATTTACAATTCTACGTCTCTATTGAAATATAATAATGGGAAAATCGTGTTAGGTGTAAGTATTTCAAATGCTTATTTTGAACAATTGGTACTTCATACTTTAACGCTACAATATTATGTCTTGCCATTTTACTTCTTCTCTTTAGCCTTTTTCCGTTTACACTCAATATGAGTGGCCCTTCTCGAGTGCTCTTGTGTCCCTTTCTTCATCTAATGTCGTTTGCTGTGTGCCCCTAATGACAATTTGTAAATATATTTTTCTTTTTCTTTTTAATAAAGAGCGTGAAGAAAGGAAACGAGAAGTACTATATTTACGGTAGACATAAAAATTTCAATAATTTGCTCAACGAACCAACGCACAAGTATGCGACATTAGAATAACTTCTTACATCGAGGTCGTATGAGTCACAGAATACAAATTCTTTCAGGAAATTGGATAGAGCAAGTAGAGCGGCTTACTATGATCTTAGTTTTAGTATGATCTAACAAGCGGAAAGGCTTGAGGCTTTCGGTAAATGACCGCTTTAAGAACGCTTTTTTTGCAGAGCCAACAATTGAGCTAGATCGTCGTTGGAATGATCTTGTTATCAAGTTATCATATAGACATTTGTACTGATTCTTTGTTTCGTTTGTGTTACGTTGCTGGAGACTAAAAAAAGGAATTATTACATTTTTTGTATTTCACTTATAATATACATATGTACGTTCGTATATTCAATTACGAAACATTCCTGAACCGGCTTTTGATAGATCGAATTGATTTACTGTTTACCGTGGCATGGAATGGAACCGATTTATGTTAAAAGGATCCGTTTGTTATATTGGTAACTATGTGCTTGAATTCCCTTGGGAATCTTGTCGATTGTGTTGGTTGGTTTTTCTTTAATTCATTATTACGCATCATCGACCGTATAATGTACCTATATTGTAATTTAGATGATAGAATTGTAGGTTTTTTTTGACAATTATTGAGTTGATTATATCGTAAATAAAGTACAAATGAGGGGACTTTTTGTTTAATCGAAATCCCTCTCCTTCATCAATCACTTTGGCTTTGTTTTTGTCTTTTGTTTTATGTATAATTTTCCCCTTTGTAAGTATATAAATGTATGATTCTTTTGTGTGAAGTATTTAATCATAATATTTTTTTCTGTGTATATAGATACATGTTGGGTCTAGATGTGAAGAATAAAAGTAAAAATGTAACTCTAAAAATGTAAAGTTGCTGCATTTATACTACAAAAAAGTTATGCAATGCAATATATTTTTTGAGATTTTTTTAATGCAACCGATGGAAAGAAATTAAAGTCCCTAAAACAATACATAATTATAACTTTAGTCATCTTTACCTTCGTTTTTTTTTTGTTATATTGTTTTCATTGATTTTACTTTTTGGTATCTCCTTTTTTCATCCCGGAGTTCTAAAAAATTCCTCTTTTATTCAAGATGTCGTAAACTTTTTTTGTACTGATTTAGCCCAATTTTTCTTTTTAAACCAATATTATTTGTTTTGTAAGAACACTGTGTTTACTTTTATCCTCAGGGGGGACTAACTCGAGGCCTCATGATAAAGTTGGTAGCGAGCATCTGTACCATGGAACCCAAACGAATCACACACAAGGCAAGTAACCTCTACTTTATGAAGAGTATAAATTTATTCTGGCATCTAAATCCATTTATAAACTTTCTTACCTCGCCGGTAATATATTTATATTTAACGTTGGATTATTTTATTTGAACCTTATGTTGTGTTATAATTAAAAGTGTTTCTTCTTTAAAATACATTGCTTGTCATTTTTGAATCGACCACATTATTTCTTAACTTGTCTAGATTTTTAGTTGTAGGTATTATAAGTTGTTTGTTGCAATATTTTTATGGTTCTCTTATCGTTTGTGCTCACTATAATTTTCATAACGTGTATCTTAATAAACATTTATTAATACCTATATAGGTACACTCAATGCTGTCACAAAAAAAGGAATCAACATAACATTGTCGGCCTTCGTGGCTCAGTTGGTTGAGTATCTGACTGCTGATCCAAGGGTCTCGGGTTCGATTCCCGGTAGAGACACAGTTTATAATTGTGTTTTCAGTCTGGATCTGTGAGACGATTAATATCGTGTCTCCAGAATGTGGCAACTTGTTATTAGGTGCGTGTTAAATAATTATTAGACATAGTACCTGTTAGTTGCTCGAGAAGCTACATAAAATAAATAAATAAATAAAATCACAATATGTTTTTTAACTGTTTAGCACGTTTTTCAATCTATTATTCTCTATAATGTCAAGTAAACAGCGATTTTTTAGGATGTAGTTCATAAATAACATAAAATAACTTAAATAGTTTAATTTTGTATAGCAACAATTGACTGAACTATCAAAGCCCTGGGAATGATCCTGAATCATTAAATATGAAAATCCTAATTAATTTTATTTTGTAAACGATGTCTAAAATAGGCAGTTTCAATAAAACATTGCGTTCTATCTAAGTTTTTTTATGTTTATTCAAAAATATGAATCAATTGCATCAGTTAAAACAACTTATAGTATTGTAGTGCTATGTATTATAACAATGAATAATTTCAAGATAAATTTGTTATACGTTTTTATGTTTCTTTGCATACATTTTTGTTCCATTTCTAATCAACGTGAAAAGCGATTACTTGTAGTTATCGAATCGCCATTACTTTAGAGAATGGGTTCATTACAATTGAGGTTCTTTTGTTCGGCTCTCTCCACCTAGATTTTCTCCAATTACAATAATAATCATTGTCGAGTCCTTCCATTCAATTAATTTCGTTGGCGTGTTGGGAAAAGTTTCAACATTTAATGAAAATCGAGCCATTTGTATGAATTTTAGGTAGGTTTTTTAATTTAATACACATTTTCGTTATTTCGCCGCCTAGAAAAGTGTCATTCAACGTTGAAATTATCTTCAATTTAAATGTGAAAAAAAAATATTTCAAAGTTTGCAAAGTAACAATGGTTCCAAAATGACAGTTTCGTATATTATTTTACGAACGTATATTTGAAATTTAGTGTAAGAGAGTTGTAAGTGTCAGTGTCAGAGGTCGTCAACAGTCAATTGTTGACGACCGTCGTGGCACAGTTGATAAGCCGTTCGGTTTCTGTGCGGGCGTCCTGGGTTCGATTCCCAGCAGAGGAGAAATTTATTTAAATTCATTTCTCACGCTAATATTGCTTCCCCGGGGTAGAAAAACTGTTTAGCTGGAAAAAATTGCCATACGGCAATAAACTCGCCACTTGCGCAGGATGCAAGGAAGTGTTCATTATTATTATTGTTTTATTTTCAGATACTTTCAGCCAGGCAATACAAAGATATTTTTCTTAATTATCTTATGGTGTAAATTATTTACATATAATTTACTAATTAAGTCGTATAAATTATCACAATTATTCAATTGAACAATTTGCTTGTAATTACCTTAGTAAATTGTTTAATCTCAAGCGATTGATTTATCAGTCCATTAGGCCATAAATAAGGTCAAATTTCTTTGATTGCTATTTATAAGACGTTCAGAATATATAATGACAACCAAAGTGTCCATTAAATTATTATGTTATTTGGAATGGGGATAAGTAACTGAATATTTTGGCCTTATTTTTAGCTTAACTTTTTGAATAGACGAAGATTATGTAACATCTGGATGGAATTATGTAGATTCTGATTACCGTGTAAAAGAGATGGTAAAATTTTCATATTGTGAATTGAAATTTGGAGCAATTTACTCTTATCTAACCTTTAGATAACACTAGCATTAATATTCTAGATTATTTTAAGGTTTCCCATAATTTTGCAATTAATATTATGATTTATATTTCATGTGAGTGTGTTTCGTCTGTTTTTTTGTCATTTTGGGCTTAAAGTTGATTTCGCCATTGTTTTTTAGTTAGTATTAAAAATTACATGGGTACTTTATTATATTTTACTTTGCATGAAATATTCAGAATTATTTTCATAATACGATAATTTATCCCAAACTATAAAAACACCCTGAAAGGTGAATGGTACATATTTCTCAATTTTTTTATAAAATTATTCGTAAATGTCTGCCTCGGCTGAGCTTTTATGCTTAGTTACAGGACGTGGATGTGTAAGTTCTTGTTATAAGAATACATTCATTCATTTAAAAAACAATAAAACGTTACAGACTTATAGTCAATTCACAGGAGTAAGACTATGTGGAAACAATATTTGTTATTGTTTATGGATTCGGATTAGGTAGCATCTGCGGATTTGTTTGTGAATTTATTATTTATTACTAGCTTTTATGTCCCGCCGTTGGCCAAGAATGTAAAATTGTGAAAGAAAAAGCAATCGTTTTTATAATATTGTCACCCAATTATTTTGCAATATCAGACTATGAAAAGTGGTTTGAAATTTGATTGAGTTTAAGTATTGTAAATGTTCAAGTGATGGCCACAACCCATTCTTTTTTATATATTGCTATAAAGTGTGAATGAAGTATAATATTTATACAATTTCTGCTCGCATGGACTATGCGTAATGGTTTTAAATATGACTGTTTATCAACGTTGTAAAGAGATTGGTTTGGCCACAACCCCCATTTTTAAATATTATCATCGAAAACAAATTGTAATGTGTACCTATTGAAAATTTAGTAATTTTCGATGTTGGGATGTGGTTAAAATTTGATTAAACAAACGTAGGTACTGAAAAGATCTAGTATTGGTCACATCCCATTCGTTTTTATATTTTTTCATCAAGTGTGCATTATATTTTTGCTCAATTTGACTGAAAGTCTTCATTAACGAAGAAGAAGAAGACTTGAACTATAGTAAATAGTTTTTAATTTGAATATAAATGTTGTGAAGAGTTCAGTAATGGCCACAACCCCCATTCTTTAAATATTAGGTGTTGAAAATTATTCAAAATAGGATGATATAAATGGTTTAAATTTAATTAAACAAAAGTATTGAAAAGATTCTAGTGCAGGTTATATCGTCACATCCCATATCCCATTCATTTCATATGTATTTTCATCAAGTGTGCATATCGTTAATAATATTTCTGCACAATAGACTATTAGACTTAAAACTAACCCAAAAGACTAAATAAAAAAGAGAAAAATAAGTATAAGACTATAAGAAATAGTTTGTATAAAAAACTATTCCAATGGTCTACATAAAATAAGTAAAAATACATATACCTAATAGAAGAATTAGACTATTGGAAATAGATTGTATAAAAGCTCACCCAAAGGTCTACAAAAAAGAAGAAGAAGAATATTTAGACTATTGGAAATAGTTTGTATAAATACTGACCAAAAGGTCTACATAAAAGAAAATGAATAAGACTATTGGAAATAGTTTGTATTAAAACTCTCCCAAAAGTCTATGTACTTAAATGAAGAAGAATAATAATTAGACTAAAGGAAATAATTTTTATAAAAAAATGACCCAAATGTATACATAAAAGAAGAAGAAGATGATTTAGACAATAGGAAATAGTTTGTATAAAAACTGCCCTAAAGGTCTACATAAAATTAAGAAGAAAAATAATTAGACTCCAGGACCCGCCGCTTCAGGCCCTTCAGTACCTCCCGTCCCTTTAATTCCTCATTACGTCCCTTCCCATCAGGCCCTTCAGTACCTTCCGTCCCTTCAGGCAGTTTTATACCTCCCGTCCCTTCAGGCCCTTTAGTGCCTCCCTTCCCTTCATTACATCCCGTCCCATCAGTCGGTTAAGAAAAGTTTAAATCCAGAAACCATCCTGGAAGAACCGCGAAGAGATGAAAGAACCTTCTTTTCCCAGGATGCTCTACTTAATAGGTAAAATGACTAAATACACGAAGAAGAAGAAAAAAGTTTAAACCCAGATACCTGCGAAGAGATGGAAGGACAGTTGGACCTTCTTCTCCCAGGATTCTCCAACTTCATAGGTAAAATGAGCAAAAATACACGATGAAGAAGAAGAAGAAGAAATAAGTTTAAATCCAGATACCTGCGAAGAGATGGAAGGAAAATTGGACATTCTTCTCCCAGGTTAGTCCACCTTCAAAGGTAAAATGACCAAATAGACGATGAAGAAGAAGAAGAAAAAAGTTTAAATCCAGAAACCTGCGAAGAGATGGAAGGAAAATTGGACCTTCATCTCCCAGGATAGTTCATCTTCATAGGTAAGATGACCAAGTACACGTTGAAGAAAAAGAAGAAAAAAGTTTATATGCAGAACCCGTCCTGGAAGACCTGTGAAGAGATGGAGGGACAGTCGGACCTTCTTTTCCCAGGATACTCCCCCTTCATAGGTAAAACGACCAAATACACGAAGAAGAAGAAGAATAAGAAAAAAGTTTAAATCCAAAAACCATCCTGGGCATACGCTCGACAATTCACCAAAGTTTCATTATAATCGGACAAACGGTTGATAAATAAATAAATAAAATAATTTTCCTATAGGAAATCAGTATAGGTATATTATTGTTGATTTGTAAGTAAATAGTATTAGGTAGGTACCTACCTACAACAACCTTCTAAATAAATTCGATTCCTAACAAATTTTATTTGAATATCACATTCTTTCTGTAGCCATGGAAACGATTCGAACACGTAAGTAATATCGAATGGTTCGGATACATTTTTTGAATATGTAGGTACCTACATTGGTTTGTTCGATGCCATAAAAATGAAAATTGTCCGAAATATCAAATATTATATACAAATTATGCAATTTTATTATGCCCATATCTTTACTAATAATTAACAGACTTTTACAATATACGTCTTAAAACTTGCTGTAATGTCTTGTGTTTCATTTTATTATTTCATATTTATATTTATTTCAAAGGTTTATTATTTTCAAGAACATATTCATTCGGTAGGAAAATGAAATATTGTATGAAAAGATATTAAAATGGCGGCATTTATGTACAAAACGCTTACTTTAAAAATAAGTTAAACATTATAATTATACAAAATATTCACCATGTTTTTCACTTAAACGCTAAGTTATACTTGAAAGTAAATTTTTTTCGTGTAAATACGTACTTCTAACTTTTAAACTAACAGATATATGCGTGCAAAATGTACACTTTTTTGACAGATACGACTTGGAAAATTTTGTATGAAAAAAATAATTATTGAAATATTTTTAAAATTCAGCATTTTTATCGCATTATTTTTAGCGTGACACTGCATCAGGTATACAGGTACACGTTCGCACATAAATTAGATTTTTAGATGCTCTTGGTTTTTCAGAAGGCGTGAGACAAACACACACACACACACACACATACACACACACATACACTAACATTTTGATTGCTTTATTACTTTAGATGAATAAATAATTCGGCAATATAAATAGGAATTGTAATTTTTTTTATAAGGTGGCTGTTAAATTCAATATTAATTTTATTGTTTCTTCTGTGTTATTTCATTTTTTTTGTATTTATCTCATCTATTTTGTGGTTCTTCGTTTTAATACATCTTTGTCTCATTTTCTGGACACTGGACACATTTGCCGGTTTGAAATTACTTTAGTGGATTAATTTCGTTTTTGTATGTAATAATATTTTAATACTAATATCATAGACAGTCTTGGCTTAATTCCATTAAAAGATATCACGTATTATCCTCTCATGTAGTATTATCTAGGACATTTTGAAAGGTTTGATCTAGGTTCGTCGTTTTTTTCCAAGTTCGAGTTTTTTAAAGACTTTTGCGCGTCTGGAATTTTAATCACATCGCTCTCCTAACACGGTGCCGTTCAAAATTGGACTGTTTCAACAAACAATTCCAAGCTCATTGCTACAGTGAAATAGTCTCACTTTAAACAGTATTAATTAAACTTACTTCGACGTCAATTTATTTCACCCTGGAATAGTGGGTCATTTCGAACTTAGTATACCCGTGTTGGAAACTCGACGTTTCAACCTCTGAGCCTTTTATCTTATTCAATTAATTGTTTGAGAATATTTTATCATCGTGTTAACATACATAATATCATACATAATAGTTTTATTCAGGGTAGATAAAGATAATTGAATAACAAAAGAAGGTGTACAGAACAATTTTTGAATTGCCATTAACTTTAAACCACGAATGATTTATTTTACTTGACCAGTTTCTTCATTAGGGTCGTTCTATACCTACACATTTTTCTATCATTTTAATTTAATGCGTGCTTTAGAATTTATTTATGTGATCGTGTATTGATTTGATCAAATTCCTTCTCGCTTAACTCCTTACCATCAGAAGAAAGAAAATATGAAATTGTCATCGGCCACTGTAAAAGAAATACAAAAAAACATGTAAGACATTAAAACGCAATCAAAACATTCCCTTACCCGAGTGGCCTTTGTGGGGAATTAGACCAATACCCTCCAACCAAGGAATATAAATACAAGAAAAACAACAACCTTTAAGATCTGTACCTATAACGTCTGATCTCTCTCATCAATTGATAACAACTTAGTTATATATACGACACGCTTTCGATATAAACTATGACATTTTAGGACTATCAAAAGAAAAAGAAAAATAACCTGCGGATAAGAAGAACATAGTAAACATATTTTCTGCTACATGGGAGAAACAAAAGGTTCATTTGGAATTGTTTTCTTATTAACAAATTATACCAGAACAATATCTTCAGTTTCGTGTTGAAAAAGGCCTTCACCCAAGAGGGATCCATTTTATGAAAAAAAATGATTATATACAAATAAAATAAAATAGAAATAATTTCAAATAGGTACCTCACTTTAATTTATATCACTACAAAATAAATAAAATATACGCTTTAAATAGAAATGGGATAGTAAAAAGGCTTCATTATTATTATAGTTGGTTATTAATCGTTCATTGTTTAAATATATTCTTCAAATCATATTCTTCTTCAGCCCATTTCCGTCCACTCCTGAACGAAGGCCTCCTCCATTTGACTTCACGTCGTCCTGTCCTGTGTATTTTCCATCCAGGTCTTCAAGCATATCGTTATATATCATACTTACACCTCAGCCTTGGTAAAGTGAGCTGTGGTGTATTCTAAGGTCTAGTCTCCATGTCAATACACCCTTTTCCACTTATCGTCCGAGCTTCTGGCTACGCATGTCGCCCATTTGCATTTCAGAGTCACCACAATGTGGATTATATCAGTTACTTTTATATTTCTCACCGTTTCATTTCTTATATTATCTCTTGGTGACGCACCCAGCATGGTTCTTTCAATACCTCTATGAGGGACTCGCAGTTTCTCGGCACTTAAGTGCACTTTACACGAACACTATTTTCAACGGGTTTCAGGTTTTCGACGGGATTTTCAACGCGATGGGCAAAAAAAATAGAACGTGTTCTATTTTCAACGCGATTTTCATCCTTTTTGGTAAAACAGAAATCTGTAAAAGTATTCGCTGTCGTCGTTACCGACGAGTCAAAATGGCTGCCGTTTGCGTTGACTTTTACGTGTGACATTCGCTCGCGATGTATTTTGTTTATTTGGAAAGTGTCGAAACTTTCGATATACTATATTAATTATTATATAATTTTTCGATATACATTTATTTATATTATATTAAAAATTTGCACATATAATTGTGTAAACTGTGTATAGTACTGTAAAGCGATGCTCGGAGTAACCTATATTTTGGATGCTGTTTTAAGCGTTGCGTGTAAAGCGATGTTTGGAGTTACCTGTATTTTGGATACTATTTTAAGCGTTGGAAACCGGGTCGCGTTGAAAATAGTGTCCGTGTAAAGTGCACTTTAGCTTGGAAAGAGTAGCAACCCGCTGCACACACGCTTCGTGCACTTTCCCCAAACAATGTTATAAACTCATTAATCTTATTACTCTCCACTACCAACTATGGAATAGTGGAGAGTCATGATTTCACAATTTTTAAGCGTATTTTTTTTACATCAATTTCTCAATGGGTATCATGTAGAGAGTGTATACTTTGAGTTTCATCCTTATTTTTTCGTCTGATATTCTTGAGTCTTCTATTTTATATTTTATTTTATTTTATTTTATTTTATTTTATTTTATTTTATTTTATTTTATTTTATTTTATTTTATTTTATTTTATTTTATTTTATTTTATTTTATTTTCTTTTATTTTATTTTATTTTATTTTATTTTATTTTATTTTATTTTATTTTATTTTATTTTATTTTATTTTATTTTATTTCATTTCATTTCATTTAATTTTATTTAATTTTTTTATTTTATTTTATTGATTTACAGAACCAACATTTTACATTACAATTTTACAGTAGCTACATATGTTATATGGATCAAGTTATAAACCTTTTAATGGTTCTTTTAAATAATTTAATTTTAACTACCTACGTAATATATTTAATAATTATTTTTTTTAAACATAAGTAAGTACTTTAAAACATTCGAAAGAAAAAGTTAAGAAGAATATTTAGCCATCCACATATCAAACATTCAATCAAATAAGTAGGTAAAATCAAATTATTTTGATGTTTATTTATATCTACACTAGCATCTAGACGTTAATTTATTGTTATGACATTCAATTTCTTTACAACGTTCTAAATAACCATATTGACTGTCCAGAATTGTTGTCATATAATCACTTTAATGTATCGGTTCGTCGTTCCAGGCACACTACTCTTTTTCGACCTAAAAAATACAGAACTAACGCCGCGGAAAATTCAACCAACAACATAATTATTTGCACTTACATAAAACACAAGAACACGGTTGACAAAAGTTAAAGACACTTAGGTACTTCATATGTTTATCATGACGCGCACCACATATAACACACTCACTCTCACACACATACACACTACACTTATATACATAGTATCATGACACACAGATATAGGTACATGTACCTTTAAAATAATATATTACTTCTTATGATAGTGTTGTAAGCTTGATTAATGTATGGATTGGGTATTTATGAGAGTCATTTTATATTCTGTATTTAATTTTTACTTCATACATTGTTAGCTTCAATTTGAAAAAAAGAAAATAAATGTACTTCTAGAACATTCTCGACTCAACTTTCCATTTCTCCATTTTCATTTCGTTTTTTAATGTTAGCTGATTAGCAAAACAATATACCTATTCGTTTGTTGAATTTGAAAATTATTGTTTTGTCATGTTAAATTTTCTTGGTATAGATAGCGTGCAACATGCCACGAGCTATCCATGATCGATGTGTTCGCTTTATGCTATGTTATTAATAATATTTTTATTATTTATCCAAGATAATAATAGAATATGTATTACGGCTAAACATAAATGTGAGCCATTTTTAAATATTACTATCATTAGTTCGTGATACAACGTAGTTTATTAATTTTTTGCGAACAGTTTTCTTTGTATGCATAACATTATAATCATATTATTTATCCATGTTGGGTATGAATTTATTATACATATGTACAGTGTGTTCCTGAAATCAACTTCAAAACAATGAGAGAAAATAGGGCTGCTTATAAGTCATAATCATAAATTAATTTCTTGATCTTGATTAAAGTATTATAGTTTTTGAAATATTGGCACTGTTATAAAATTCGTAGTTTTCGATACCCAGAGACAATATTTATGTAAGTGCCACGACTGCAAAGGTAGGTTATTTGCAAATCTGTTTTTAGTTTGCCGTTACCAAATATCTATGTATCGTATGGTATTAAAGTTTTCTTTTCCAACTGTCGATTTATTCAAGAGAATTCATTTCTCTCAACATATCAACAAAGTATCAAGTCAAGATACGCGAGATTTTTATGTATGGTCTATATTTTTCACGGTTTTTCCAACTTTGAAGTAAAAAAACACCAACTTAGAGGCTTCGCAGCATATATGTTTCATACATGGATTTACTCAGAATTCAGAGTAAAACATTCAGTGTGTCTGTGTGTGTGTGTAGTTATAGGCCTGCAAAACTTTTTTACTCATAATTTTTAATTTTTGTTTCAGTAAGGGGTTATTAACTTTTGAATTTTCACTTTATTTTTCCATATATCTCAAAAACTATTAAAGATAACGCTGGAAATTGGTATAAATATAGACAAATACAAAATCTCGAATTTTTTTTTTAAAAAGTTCCAGAGTTTCTAAAACTTTTTTTGTGATAAATTTTTGTGTTTAATTGCCTATATTTCCAAAGTTTTTAAAAATATTGAAAAAAAAAACGAAACATCCCAACTAGATAATTTATATAAACATTGTAGTAGTGCATCTCAAACTTTTTTTAACAATTTTTATAAAAAATGAATTTAGTGACATCGTGTGTTATATTTTCTCTCTATCCATGAGAGAATATCTTTAATGAAAATCGTGGAGAGATCAATAAATACCAAAAGTGTATTTTATATCGAAAAGAAGAATATATTACAATAAAGATCGTTTTACAAGATGTTCACATTATGAAAGTCTAATCTAGAATAATCTAGAATGACCAGAAAATTCTTATTATATTTTTTCCAAACAAAAAATATACATTGTATTGTTTTCTTTTTTTTGAATTATCATTTTTCTATATCAACATAGTATTTTAATTTAAATCTAAATAAATACCATATATAATATTTTACAGTGTCATACAATTTGTAAGGCAGTATACACTACACAATATCTCACTCAATAGTTTGATACCCACTTTATCTACAAACAAACATAGCTACCATCATGTTGTTCTCATATTCTGTTTAAGAAAAATAGACTGACCTTCCATACTATCGTTTCCTGACATACCTATGTACGTGTTTTATATAGAAAACAAAAGATCTTTAAATATTTATTTATACTTTGTTTATCGTATGGGTTAATCACATACACATCATAACAAAACAAAGTTTAGATACAAAAATAATAGTAATTAACACAAGTAGGCTTGCTTGTCAAGGTTTAATGTCAATGTTTAAAATATAATTCGTCGCTGAGTCACTCAACAAGAAGTCCTTGAAATCTCCCGCGTACGCCCTGAGGTCACACTCGGACACAATGTGGTCCATGGTCTGTCTATCCACCCCGCAGTCGCATCTAGGGGAGCCCAACCAGCCACATTTGTGAAAAAAGTCAGCACATGGGCAGATGTGCTAAATATTTATTAATTTGTGTTTTAGTTTGGTACGTATTCTTTAATTATACATACTATCGCCATCGACACTTGAATCTCATGTGTTACATGCAACTAGTCCACATCGTAATGTTTTGGCGCTATATTTTTTTTTTACTTTTCAAAGTTTTTCATGTGTTTGTGATGAAGGTTGAAATGGGACATTCTGTATATTCACCGATTCCATTTAATATATTTTATTTTAATCGCATTAGAAATTTCGTTTTGATCGTGTTGTATTTTTGGATGCCTATAAATAATGAGCGGATTAAACAAATGTCAGAAATGAATAACCATATTAATATTAATATTTTGAATAAAACCTTTTATCGTTTATAATCCCTTAATTTATATTGCAGGTACAGACGGGGTTATTTAATTTTTTTGCATTTCACATGAAAGTGATAAAAAAAAAAGATTTATTTTTATTACTCTGACATGGGAATCAAACATTTTTGTAGTGAGAATTTTGTTGACAGTGTTAATTTCGAAATTGTATGTTTGTGAGATAACTGCAAATAAAATACGTTTTATTCATCAGCAATTTTATTTTAACATTATAAAAATCTAATTTTTCTTTGTAAATTATCTAGATTGTTTCTTTGAATTTCTGTCCTTTCTATGTCGTTTTATGTTGATAAAATTTAAATGAATTCAAGTATATAACAGCAACAAGTAGAACCGTCTCTTTTGAGATTCTTTGTTTTAAAATTTAATTTCTGAAATCTTGTTTTGGAATCACATTTAATTCTTTAATTTAGTTTGTGTTTTACATATGTAAAAATAATATTTTATTTGTAATGTCGTCATTTTTTAAAATCTTACTTTTCGTTTGTTTATTCCTCACAAAAAACATTAGGTCTTTATGGATATAAATTATTATACAGAAATATTCCTATATGGGGTCAATCTTACATATTTGTGTAGTGGTATGTAAAGTAGTGTGATGGGTAATATTTTTTACTACCACAATTATACTATTCCATTGTATAGTTGATTGTTCTTTTTACACTAGGGTATTAGATTGCTTAAAAAAAAGCTTCATAAGTAATTGCAAATTCATATTTAGTCAAAAAAAATTACCTACATTTTTATATAATATACCTATTACTTTTAATCAATTATTTATATAATCGATTTGAACCAACGATATTTATTTCCTGGCACACTCCTGCTTTTAAGGGTGCTTTGTTAAAATAAAATTATCTGCGAACATTTCCTTATGCATTATTATTTCTACACTTAACCAATGATGTTTTTTCCAACGCAGATACTTTTTTCGAATCGTCCGCTATGTTGTGTGCAGATATTTTCCTCTTCGCTATGGATTTTGATGATCCATCCGCGCGATAGTGATTTTTGCAGTAGCGTCGACTGTAGCCGCGCGCTGTGCGCCTGCGCGTCTGTCCACCACGCATTCTCCTCTCTTCAGTCTGGTTGTTCATTCATGGCCGTTCTAGGGGGTAGAGGGGATTGATAGCAGGGGCGATGGGGTAGTGAGAGTAGGGGGGGCGGTCTGCGCGACGGTAACGATCTGCGCTGCCGCCCGCCCCTGCTCTCACGAACTGCCCGAACGGCGGCGCGCCGCCACTGAAATGTGTTCTGAAATGTTGCAGATATCAAGATTCGTTCATAATGAACGATATCAACGATTCGATCATTTATACAAAAACAGCATATTCCACAGTTAAACTTTAATGTCATTTTTGTCATAAAAGCTCCTAATTTCTACTATTTGAACTGTAACGAAATATTTCAAAATATAAACAACGATTTCATTTAACATTACTTAAGGTCGTGTTCATCTTGATGAGCCATTATTACCTCTGCTACAAAACTTCTTCTGTCTTTTGTAGTTACGGTATTAGACTTAACGATGCAATATTTTAATGAGTGCCTTTGGATAGAACGATTCGTTACTTTGAACGAAACTCACCATTACTGACTCTGAGTGTTCTGACATTCTTGAGAAAACGCTCTTTAATTTATTATTAATCATATTGCGTACAGGTACAATACATTTTTATATCTGATGATCCGGCCTCTTTGACGATGGCGGCCATCTCTCTCGTCTCGGTTTATTAAATTTTAAAACACTTTTTCTCGTTTTAATCCCACCGATATAATTATTGGAGTTGAATGATGAATCCAGAAAGTCAAGGCTAAAATCAGCATTCAAAAATATTTTGCGCCTAAAAAATCACATGTTTTATTGTCATTATGTCAATTTGTTTTTTTTTCTTGGATTTGATGATTTGCTATGTGAAACTTAAATGTTGAGGATTATTAAATATAAAAAAAATATATATATAAAACATTATCAAAACGATATAACTAAAATTATATCATTTAGTTAACCAAAATATTAAATTGAAATTTTACTTCAATAATGAAGCAAACATTTTAAGACAGTCATATATTTGTTTGAAAAAAAATATATAATAGACTGTTTCCAATTTTCATTAAAATTCATTAAATTTCCCGATATCTAGTGAGAAAATGGTATAAATTCATTTCCCACGCAAACATTGCATTTCTGGGCTGGAAAAACTGGTTGGTTGAATGATATTGCCATACGCCAATAAATTCGCCACTTGCGCAGGGTGCAAGGAAGCTTTTATTAAACAGTTTTCTAATTGTTATGGTTTATGGTGAAGGAATTATATTCGTTGTATAATTTTTTATAAGAAATAATTTGAAATTTTCCAGTATCGTTTATACCTGATGGTGCTCAAATATTACGAGATTCAACATAATAATGGAAAATTGATGCTTTCAATACTTTTTGACATTGGTTTATTTTTTGGGGGAATTTATGTAAGTTTATTATGTTTTTTGCAAACTGATTTAAAGTCTTTAATTGCTTATTCTTCTGTTGTTCACATAAGAATTGTTTTAGGGGGTTTAGTTTCAATAAGATATTGGGTATACGGGGGAGTTTTAGTTTTATTAATTGGTCATGGTGGTTTAAATTATTAATTTCTAATATAGCTTCATTGAATTTATTGGGGGAAATTATGTTGATTAATAGATTAATAACATGAAGAAAGTTAAATATACATACGTGTTGCTGTTAATAATTATACCAAGAACCGAGGATTTTAATGCTTCTGATTCCGTTGAATGATTTAATTTTGTTTCCCAAAGTTACAAAATCACATATGATTTTACTGTTCGTATATTACTTTCTATGTTTAGTATTTTATTACCTGGGAAATCAATGCACGAGCAGTCATTATTTACGTCACGCTCGCCCACATTATCCGTATTTTATACCATGACGTATAAATATTATATTCAAAATGTTAAACGGCCATAGTTAATAATTGTTTTCCACAAAATATGTTACAAATTCGAAAACAATACAACCAGCTGTAGATGAGTGAAAATCTTCATAACTGTTGCATTTTGCATTTGATTTTTGAAATTGAGTAAATTAGGTATTATAAAATTTAAATCATTCAGGGGGCAAGTCCGTCAAACGGTGAAAATGAAACCCTCGTGTTTACCTACATCATACATATAATAAAGTTTTATTTACATAAAAGTACCAAAAGTATACTTTCAATCAGATTACTGTCTGTTCATTTTACTAATAAATTCATTTCCAGAAAATTTATATACATAATAACTTGATGTATTATGATGTATTTGAATTGAAAACCGCAATTTCCTACATTTTTAAAAAGTGTATTCCGTAAAATGATTTGAATATATTTTTTCCCGGGGAAATTTGACAGGAAAACCGTCAACCCTTACGAATTTCACAGATGACATTGTTCCAAAGCTTTCGCGCACTCCCCGACTTGCGCGTACAGCTTTTGCATTGTCATTTTTCATCGTAGAGTGGGCCCTTTGTAGAAAAGACAATTTATCATTTCATTTCGATACTTTTATATTCACGGCTGTACAGGTTTTTAATTATGTGTCGATATTTTGCTGGATACCAGCTGGGAAATCGAAAACGATTTAAAAATCCCAGCTGACCGCGTACGTTCGACGACAGCAGAAAGAACTTAGTAGAAAAGTTCGATGCGAGGCATTTTTATTATTTTGTGTCGTGTAGTTGAAAGTAGCCTTTTTATGCTGTGGTTTCGTTTTTTGAGCGGATGAAATCGATTCGGAGCTTGCAGCTTCATAGATTCCCGCTATTCTCAGTCGGCGGGTCGCGCCGCTCGGACGCGCGTATCCGCTGTCGTCGTTATTCCTTGTCCCCTTGTCACATCGTCTGCTGTTAATTTCGTGTTCAACTAAAGTTTTGTTATCGCGTTTCGCGATTGTTATTTAGTTTTTGATAAAAATATCCCTTTATAGGATCGTTTTAAAACATACTAAATAAAGTTATTTTTTGACGAAAGAATATTTTGTTCCACGAGTTTGCGCGTGTTGTTGATTGTTTTAACTGTTGAATGTTGAGGTTAAGTTTGTTTAAAGTTTTATTTGTGTTAATGTGAATTCAAGTGTTTTCTTTTTTAAACTTTCATAACACGCAAATGTCAATTGAGTCCTTAAGCGAAATTGGTTTAACTTAAGGATCCGTCTAAAGATACTATAACTGTCCATTCAAGATAAAATATCTTTTATTTTTAGAAATTATGGTCTATATATTTTACACATAGTGATATAATAATTGTTTTATTAAAAATGTACGTACATGACATAAAATTAATATATATATATGAATTAATTACAGTTTTGACCTTTCCACACATAGAAATATTTCATCTTAAACCACAAGGGACCGTCTGGAACATTTCGTGGTCTATGTTATAAAAAGCTTACTGTTATTTAATTAATTTAAATTTATTATACGACAGTTATTCTTTGTGAATATTTTCTTTGTTTAATTTTTTTTATATATAATAATTTTAAAATACCACATCATGTAGTATTTTACTATTTATTTGATAAGTCGCAATGTAAATATTTGATTTTGTATTCCAACATGCGTACATAATAATATATGTAGGTATGTATTTACTTTCGTTTCAGAATATTTATTACTAAAAATATATGTGTATCCTATAAAGATGTATTTAGTAATTTTGTCATTGTAAAACATTTCGCGTCCCTTGGTCACAATATTTCCGCAGTCTTAGTATCTCACGCTTACCAAGTGTGTTTAAATATCAACTATCCAAGTGGCATTTGTAGCAAATCCTCGATTAGCCTTCTTCTGTACCTTTCCAGGCACTTTTGTTTGAGCGATGTTTTAAGAGAAGGGGCGAAAACCGCTGCTAAATTAAATGAATTTTGAAAATATCGAATCGAACTTTTCGATTTTTTATTTATATATCTACTTTAAAAAAAAAATCCTTACTTAAAACAATTATGTGTCTAAAATATATCGTTTTATCCTTTCTAAACTGGGCGTTTCATTTTTTTTAAAAGGCGAATACCTATAGGTATATGTACTACATAATAAAAAACAATTATACATTACATTCTATATTTAACAAAAACGAGTAGGTACTTATATCGACTCATTTATATAATTTTATTGAATATCATTGTGTAAAATACATCCCTAATTCAATTGCAACAAAAGAAAGAAAAATAAACGGGATACTGAGCAAGATACGAGGAAGAAGGGTACCATGGAGGAGGATTGTATGTGTGTGAATATGTTTATGTTTGTGTGTGGTTTGTAGTATGTGCGTGAGTTTATTAAAAATAGTTATGATTTCTAGTTGTTTTGTGATTTGAATATGATAATTAGATATTTTCCAGGTGTAATTATTCACTTTTCGGTGTCTTATCAGTTTTTACATTTTAAGAATAAGAAATGAGCAAATTAGACGAGAATACATGATTGAAAGAGATATATTTAGTGGGATGAAAATAAATACACTTAGGTTGTTACGCTACATAGAAAGAATGAGTGATGACAGACTGTCAAAAAAAGTGTATAAAGCAGATAAAAAAGGAACGAAAAGTAGAGGTCGGCCAAGGAAAGTCACGACCACATAAATGGAATTTTGAAAGATTGAGACGTTAGTAGGACGAAATAACTTAAGATACGTACCGTAATATACTTAAATATTATGTTAAAAAAATACAAATATCTTTATTCATTTTAATTTGTAAATATCATTTCAATATTGCCTAATAGCTTCATAATATTTTTATTTTATATGGATTTAATGCTATTTAAATATAGGCATTAACTTCAATTTAATGTGACGTTGCTTAAAAATCCTTTTTATACAAAAAGCTAACCTTTTTGAGATCCAACTTGAAGCTCAGCTTTTTTATAACCTAATTAAATTGGCTTCTATTCCGAAACCGTGCAAAGCGCTGCGTGCTCATTATTTTATTACAAGTACCCACTGTTGAATTTTTTGATTTTCGCACCAAAAAATGCTAATTTACGGTTTAAATTTTTAAATACTACTTCGGCAAACGAAAACACTTAATCTTATTTAATTACCTAATTTAAATAATGATAATTTTTATTTTGTCCCACAAAGGAAATGACTGACTCTTTGTGTACTGTTCTGTTGTTAAATTCGTCTTCAATTTATTACCCTAGTTATAATTAAATTTCTTTCCGAGATTTCAGCTTTCCAACAATTTATTTTTTTGTTTTTGAATAGGCTGGAGATACACGTGTTCTTAAAATTAAATAATTAAAGAAAAATGTACCTATAATAGCGAGATCTATCTCTATAAACACAATAATATTGTTTAATACGAGTTTTATGTTTTTATTTTTAAGTTTTATTTTATAATGGCCCAGAGGCCGTATATGTACTTAAATAAATAAATAAATATTTTATCTTGTAGATATAAATCTTATTCCGGGCCATTTTATTGTTTTGATATGATAATGATGGTTAAAATCAGGTAATCTTTACATACATTTGCTAAGTGATTATGTATTTCGTTTATATGTATTATTTATATAGTTCGGACTATTCTTGATGAAAATCCATTTTGACATGGAATTTAAAGAATCGTTTAAGTTACATTATTATTATTATTTAATTTATATCGGTAGTTCTTTCGAAACAAAATATTCTTTCTTATTTTAGTTTTAAAATAATTTTATGCGTTGCAGTTTGTTTTTGTGAAGAAAATATATGTGTTGCCAAATTCTATTGCCAAAGAAACTCTCATTCAAAAAAAACGTTTAACTATACGAAGTTATTGGTCCAGAGTTGTCAGTTATAGTTTATAGTGAATATAAATTGATACAAGTCATATCGTTTGTCGTTGTCGTGGGTCCAAAGGAGGTTTTCCAAGAGTTTTAAGAATACTGTGAGGTTCACGAAGAAGTCCAGATATTATCAAGGATTCTTCTGCGGGATCTCCCATCGTCTCAGACAAGTAACACTATGAGCGGCGTCGGATTCCTGGCCACTATGAAGACTCTCACTCCGGGACGGGGTAGAAGGCGCCGCTGCGAGAAGCAGGTGCTCGAGTTGGCTGGGGGACCTCCCGACGTGGTGCCACCATGGCCACCGCACGCCCCGCACCCACCCATCACACCTCCACCGGCTTTCTTACCGCCCGGCTACCGCAGAAAATCCTCAGGTATTAAGGGTATTTGTATGTTTAAGTCTTGACGTATTATCAATTTGTTTTGAAAATTATCTGTTGTGAATTTTGGACTGAAGAACAATTTTACTGCAGTCCTCAATCTTTCACGGTTTCCAATTTGTAGAATTTCATAGTAAATTATGGATAAATAGAACACATAAATCCTAGAAGTATTTTTAATAACCGTTAACGACCGTTTCCTTCACCAGAGCCTATTTAACTTGTTGGTTTGGTTGAATTATTTAATTATATATCGTCTGCTTACTGGAAAAAGTCATTAACTGCCCATTTTGACGAAATTGAGTTAAATATACTACCATTATCACCAAAACGCCCTATACATCTGGAAAAAAAAAATTATGTTCATATGAGGTCCTGTTTCGGAGATTTTTGGGAAAAATATTCATTATCTGCATTTTTCTTCTATGATGTCGTCTGGAAAAAGTCATTATCGTTATAATGAAGTCTTTTTTTACAATTTTTTGCATTTATTTTTTTTTTTAATAAAAAATGAATATGTCCTTGTTAAACAAGTACATATACATCTTCCTACGTTCCCTAAAACAAGCAAATGAATGCTTGTGCTATAGGTGAACGAAATCGGTCGAGGCAGGATTCGAACTCGCGACCACTGGATTACAAACCCAGCGCGCTAACCGCTCTGCCACCGACCCATCATTTATCTACCAACATTTCCTAAAATGTTAACACATTAACTAAAGAATTTAATTTTCGATAAATATATAGCTTCACGCCATTTCCCTAACAGGGTAGGCAGAGAGAAATGAACACCACTTTTTTTCTATCCTGGATTGCATTAATCGCCTTATTAGCATTTTATACATCATCTCTACATGTTAGTCTGTTATTCTCATTCTCATAACTCATGCATGTCTCTAACGGGGTAGGCAGAGAGAACCAAACACTATCTTTTTATATCCTGGAACACTTACATCGCCTCATCAATATTCATACATCATTACATTACTACATGTTCGTCTTTTTTTCAAGTTTCTTAGATTTCCTTCTTTCAGAAATTTATTCGTATGGTCGAACCATCCTAAATAATATTTTTATTGAAGTAATATACCAGAAAAACTGCTTTCCTAGTACGAATATCTCTTATCAGTAAATACAGGAGAGAGAGGGTGTTTGCCTGACACTGTTCATCTAAAGCACAAGCATATGCTTAAATTTGGGAATATATGAGGATGTATAAATATACTTGTTAAACGAACATATTCGTTCTTTAAAAAACAAAAAAAAATAAGTTTATTTTTACATGTATTGTTGATGTCGATGGTATTTAAGGTTTAGAACTCATAATATGACTTAGAACAAACCCAGGTTTAATATTGGTTAGTTCATAAAAAAATATACCTACTGAAAATGCGGGTAAATACCTAAACTGCTGTTAATTTTAAAGTCAGAAAAAACCTAAAAGAGGTCCAGGGCACAATAGGTGCCTTTCATTTTAAACATTTGAGATATTCATGATATAAAATATAGATAAAATGAGAAATTTGAGAAAAATATAAAAGTTTGGAAGAAATTGCAAAATGGCAATAAACTCGCAACTTGCGCAGGTTGCAAGGAAGTGATCAAAATTTGAATTTTTTTATGAAAGCATTATCATGAGTTTTACCACGTAGAAATATTACATACAGTCTTACACAGTATGGCAAATGAGCCGTCAGGAAAATTTCATTATATGCAATTTTGTGTTTTTTCCATTCCCTATGAGTTTTTGTCAAATTTGAGCATTATATATAGGTAGTTAGATTAGACGACTTTTTATATATGTGGAAAAAATCATGAGATTCTATAAACAATTAAGGGATATACGAGAGTTAATATTACCAAAAAACTTTGACAGCCATTATCTCGAAAACATGTTTGTCGCAGTTAGTGATTTTTTCCAGTAGGCAGACGATATTTGAATTAGAATTAGCCGAAACGGTCGTAGGTAGTAAAACTTCTTATATAAATTATATGCGTTCTCATATTTAGCCATAGTTTAATTTATTGGTCTGTGGTTTCATTTCATGTTACTCTTCACTCTAATGTTACAGTTGAGAGATACGATATAGCACTTTTAAACTATTCTTCTGGGAGTATCAGTATATACCTACATACTTAATTTACAAAATTAATGTCCGTTTATTACGAAAATTTCTTTCATTAAATTGTTTGTCTACGAAAACAAAATTTCTCTGTTTTCAAGGGACCGGGATGATAGTAAAATCAGGATAAAAAACGAACTTATTTGTGTTGGCAGCGTAAAAACTTTATATTTGTATTTAGTCATGAATCTTGTTACATTCTATTTCATATATTGAGAAAGAATGACAAATTTACTAGATCGAAATACTGCATAATATTGTTCTCATTTCAACGAATCAAGTAAAACATGTCGATATTGTGAAATTTGTCTAATCATCTATTCTTTATGTGTGTAGTATATGCATATTGTATATACATGGGTGGTGGCAGAACGTTTATCACTTAGTGGTCTTGAGTTCGAATCGTACCACGACCTATTTCGTTCACCTAAGCACGAGCATATACTTAATTTAGGGAATGTACCTATGAGGATGTGTACCTATGTACTTGTCACAAGGACATATTCATTCTTTTTTTTTTTAATATCTGAACTTTCTGTCTCTTTCCAACAACTCTTTCAAAAAAAATAACGTCAATATTAAACTGGCAAAATCAAACATGATTCCATCTTCTACGTACGTACATCATCATCATCATCAACAGCTCCACATTCCAAAGTGGTACCTGGCTTCCAAAAGAAGTCTTCGCCATTCTAATCTGTCAGCGGCTCCTTGTCTCCAATTGACCACGCCCAGAGTCCAGGTCCCCCTGGACGCAGTCCATCTATCTCAACGTACATAGATATAAATAAATTTCACAAGAACATTTTTTTTATTTATTTTTATAATACAACACATATTCAAAATACACAATCATAACATATAAAAAAAGATACACTGTAAAAAATAATAGTTTGCCTTTAACCAGAGTTCAGGTACTAGTGTGTAAAGGAGATATTTAAAAACAAAAGGACAAAAATTTATATCTACAGAACTATCGCTATACAAAATCAATCGAATATAATTTATAAATCAATCAATATTTGATGTCTATTTTGAAATAATTAAATTCAGTTGCCAGTCTTATATCTGTTTCGATTTGATTGGACAACACCACCCCATAGTGTTGTTTAATACTTGTACGTGTTAACGTTGTGCACAATTGACTCACTACATTTTGTCTATTACTTTACACGTACAAAGGCATGGCGTGACTTAACTGTGATTTTGACCAGTATAATTATGGAGTTTTTTTTTCTCCCATCACCAAAATCAAAATTACTATCAAGTCGAAATTATTGTCAAGTTGAAATTACATGACGCGACTCAAAATAATTGTCAAGTTGAAATTACATGACGCGACTCAAAATTATTGTCAAGTTGAAATTACATGACGCGACTCTATTGCCCGATTTCCCCAAGGCTCCTTAACTTAAAAAATCACATTTATGAACCACTTAGCGCAAAATTGCATTTCACCAAACAATCTTAGCCTGGCTTAGCGACGTCGGCGCATAAAATTTTAAGTGGCTGTCTCTAGTGGATTAACCGTCATAAGCGTCACTTAACGCGTTTGACAGATAGATATTTGGGTTACGATTTCGTCGCAGAGTTGTTTTATTATTGAATTTATCTTTTTTTTGTAAAATTTAAGTTATATTTTGTTTATTATCATCTTGGAAGATGGCTGGATTTGTGAAATCGTTGAATTGGTCGATGAAATAGACATGCTCCATCCGTTTGTTTTGAAGTAATTGCCGTGTTTTTTGAAACTAATTCAATTAATTTAGGTTTTTCACTGGGGGTAAAATTTGTAGAACGTTTCCTTGGTTTATCCATAATTATACTCTGCTAAATATTATACTCTGATAAATATGCGCGTCCCGTGTCGAACAATCTCAACAATCAACAAGTGCGAAGCGAATAAACAGCCATGACAGCGAGTATATCCTAGGATGTACACCGATTTTTTAAACCAAACCTACAAAAGTTTGGTAAAAATAGATTGGTTAGGTTTTTCTGTAGTTATAATTGCGGCTAGCATGAGCCAGTTGCATTGTATATTAAAAAAAAGTAACAAATATTAAAATAAAATAACTAAATTGGTGTGAATACTAAATAAACTGCCTGTACATGATGTGTCAAAAACAAAAACTGGTGTACAAACAAGGCTACCCTGACAGCGAGCGCCGCTAGCGTCATCTGTTGGCGCCAGCGGCAATTACCTGTACTCATGAGATCAAAGTAGTACTTTTTTATAATTAATTTATATATAGAGTAAAAATCGTGAAATTCACACGTTAGAATATTTTAATGATATTTTTATAGTTTATTATGTATTTCTTATTTGCATATTTTTTAAAGTAACGTTATCTTGAGTCCATATTCATGTTCACCGGAAACATAACAAAAACTAATCCAGACATTAGCTTAGTGTGGCTGTTATTTGTTGGTGAAATGCAAATTTATTAAGTAAGCTACTTAAGGATTTAAGTTTCGAATGGGTACTTAGCTGATGTTCGGTTTTGAGGGACCTTGGAGAAAGCGGCCGTATGTCATGTTTTAAACTTATTCATCCCATGTGCATCTCAAGAGAACGGTATAACGCAAATTTCAAATTTTACATGGAGAAAATCATAGAATTATAAGATACAGAAACCCTGTGTAGTACAAATTTCGAATTCACATGTATGACAAGTTTTTTTTACATGTGTGTGTGAGGCGGTAGATCGGTAGGTGGACGTATTATGTAGGTGTGCGTATCGGTAGGTGTACCTACGTATACGGCCAGGCGAGTGAAAGAAACTCAGAACGTTGTTCTTAGTTTTTGTTGTCATACTTTCATTGCGCTGGCTAGGTATCTGTATCATATTATATAATCTAAGGTGACAATATTTGTTTCCAAGAGTAGCTGCTTTCTGTTTAAACAGATCTGTAGCAGGGGCGTGCCTAGAATCTTCGGACTACGCAAATCCTGAAAGAAAGTTGGGAAATGTCGAAAATTGTATGTTTCTAGTATCGTTGTTCATACTAGTGGCCATGAAAAATATGTGCTAATCACATGCCAAAATAATATTTACATTTGTGGCCCTGTAAAGCTTCGTATCCACACACGGTTCATTTTTTTAATCTTGTAGTATTGTTGCAATAAAACAATCAAAAAATTATTAGGTCTTGAATTTCTTAACATAATATTCCTAGGCAAGCCAAGATTTTCGGCTTCTATAAGCAATTCCACTACTGATCTGTAGGGGTATACGAGGTAGCCTATATATACCCCCACCAGTCACAACCTGATTCAGTTCTCATTTAACATTCTCGCGGGCCAGTCATATCTAATAAACATCATGTAATCGAACTCAGCAGTTTTCATTACTTCCCTTCCGACTAAAGGTACTCGTCACATACATTATATATTATCTTAATAAAGGAAGAATAAAATATTTCTTGATATTATTTGTACTATACAATACTACAATGTGCCTGATGATAGGGAGAGAGAGACGTGATATATTTGAATTGTCTAATAATATATTAATACTTATTGTTATTTTGCACCTGTCTCCTCGGCAATATAGATTTAAGCGTGGGAAGATATATTATATGTATCTTTTGTTCTTGATTTTCTAATATAATAAAACCTTTATTGTAGAATTATACTTCTCTTGATAAGAGGTTCACGTTGTACATTTTGCCAACGATCTAGGTACGCGCCCTTTAGAATAATTGGTCCCTGCATTTATATTTATATTAAAAGTTCATTTTGTGCTCTTACAATAAAAAGGGCCAGCGGTGTATGTTATAATATAATGGTTATACGGTATTTTAATTAAAAGCGTTACGTTTGAAAAGTTGAAAAGAAGCACATTCCCTTAGCATTTTTATATTGCGCAAATATTTGCTTTAGTTCAGATAACCGACTTAACAGCGATTCCGCTTCTAGTTTTTATCTTTCCTCTGCAATTAAGTTTACCTTTCGGATGATAAACACCAACCCTTTTTAGTCTATAAAATTTTATATGTGGCACTTGAGCTGAAAATTTATTTTCTCAGACATGCTTTTTCGTCGGTTATTTTTGTATTAAATATATGTTCGTATTTGGATACCGCGACCATCTCAAATCAACATGACATGTATTAGATATGTACCTATTCTGTCATCTTTATATCGCATAAAATGTAAGAGAGTGAGTACTTAATGTAATTTTTATATCTCTGAATGTGAACAATATCAGATGGAAATCTAGATAAACAACGCTGTATAACTTTTTTAGAATCGAATTTTTTGATATAATCGGATACAAGCCATGCCATGCCATGATACAATTTTTATTACTAAACTAGCGATTTTGATAAACGCTTGGGTCATTCTGAAGACAGTATAAAGACGTGCTCAGGGTCGTATACCAAGGTCATATTATCTATTTCGATTTGATAGAAAAAGAAGAGTTTCAATTTAGAGGAGTTTTACTATAGCAAATTTGCTATAGCCGCTTTTTATTTATTTATTTAATATTGCTTCTCGGGCAACTAACAGGTACTATGTCAAATATTAATTTAACACGCACCCAATAAGAAGTTGCCACATTCTGGAGACTTACGATATTAATCGTCTCACAGATCCAGACTGAAAACACAATTAAAAACTGTGTCTCCACCGGGAATCGAACCCGGGACCTTTGGCTCAGCAGTCTAACCTATAAAGTATTTGTTTTGTCAAATATTCCGTCTCGCGAATATTTCTGACAAATTATTCTGTGTCTATTATTTACACGGCTAAGTAAAGTATCGTACTAAACAATTGCAAATAATAAAATTTAGCTAGTTCAGAATAATCAATTAGATGTCATAGAATAAAATCTTTAGGATTAATGTATATATAGTCCTGTTTATTTAGTTTGACACGTTTCATGCAAGGCATAAAATTTCAACTACATTCTCTTTTATTCACAATTCCTTATTGAAATATAATCTTCTTTCTTTGCCTCATGACTGAGGATAGCAGCTACACTCAATCACCTGCTGAATGGTCCGCTTCCTTGAAGGGCTTCAGTGATTGACGATCCTGTCTGTTGCCCTCTGGATCTTCCACTCTCCATGCCTCCCATTACGACGAGCTTCTCTAGGTTATCTGGGACCCTTCTGGAAATAATACAAACATACAAATATAGTGTTTTTAATTGGTTAATTTCACGTTTATCGTTTTAATAATATGAATAGCTTGATCATGCTATGAATATTGATTATACATTATTTTCGTATAACCTACTTAATTCTATTCAGCAGTTATGTTTCCTCTAACGGCCAGTATATATTTCGAATATTCGTGTCATAAAGTTTTGCAGATATTCACACATGTTCTCTCTTATTACCGTCGCTGGCTTAGCAAGATAAAACTATTCTACGTCCACAAAACTGAGAGGAAATCTCCTATATGGTACAGTACCTACTGCGTACATACACCTATTTCTCGAGTACCTATTGCCTTTGGGTCGTTCCGTATCAAACATTTTAAATATATTTTTCACATCGAAATATATCATATTATGACTAAGAGCGAAAGAATATTATAAATGCAATACATTTTTTTTAAATCTACTAAAAAAATGTATTTTTGTATTCATCACATTCGTTGTATATTTAAGCAATCGGTTTCGGAAGTAACCGTTGCCTCTTTGTTTACATTCTATGTAGAGACAGTAACGATTCCAATTTGAATTGCTTTGAAAGATGTTGTTTTATGATGAAATAGAAATAATGGTCTCGTTGAGAAAAAAAATACATTATATAACATGATAAATTGTCCTTTACGAGGTCATTTTCCTGCACTTACAAGCATCACTTTTTATAAATTCAAGCTTATTAAGTCTTATTATTCTGGATCTTGCATGAAATCTTAATTAATTTCTGGCTCTTAATCATTAAAACATTCGTTTTCCTTATAAAAACGTACAAATTTATTTCATTAATTGAATTAAACATTTTCACCTTTTCACTGTATGATATTCACTATATGATATTCACTGTATGAGTCAGTCCTTGGACCTCACGGCGATATTAGAGTGAATGACAATGGTAAAAGACTATTGGAAGTATGCACGGAAGGGAATCTGTTTGTGGCGAACTCAGTATTCAGCCACAAAAGAATTCACCAGTATACATGGGAAAGAGGGAATGAAAGGTCGATAATTGACTATGTATGTGTTGACGCCGCACTAAGGAAAGCGACAGTGGATACTAGAGTGTATAGGGGCGCGGAACTGGAGACAGACCACTACTTGTTAATATCAAGAATTGATTTGTTCACCGGGTGGCGCTCTAAAACACACCGAAGTGATCCACCGATGCGAACCAAGGTAGAAAGGCTGCAAGATGAGAGTGTAAGAAATCAGTATGCAAAAGAGACCGGAAACGAACTCTTTAAAGCAATACACAGTAGAAGAAATATTGAGGAAGCATGGACGACGCTGAAAGAGACCGTGTGTAAGACATCGAAGAAGATCTGTGGTATTGCTAAAAGAGGTGGAAAGAAAGGCGATGCTTGGTGGAATGAGAGTGTTAAGATAGTTGTGGGTGAAAAGAAGAAAGCATGGATGGCATTATTAGCCGCGAAAGGATCGAATAATGAAGAAAGAGCAAAAGAGAATTATAAAATATGCAAGAAAGTAGTCAAAGACACAGTAAAAAGGGAAAAAGATGGTATAAAAGAGAAAGAAAGCCTGAAAATAGCCAGCGACTTTCCTGGAAACATGAAAATGTTCTGGAAAGGCGTAGCGAAAAGAAAAAATGGAACTGTGAAAGCTTCGAAAGGAATAAATGATAAAGATGGAAAAATAATTATGGACGAAGATGGCGTGAAAGAGCGATGGAAAGAATATTTCGAGGAACTGTATGATAGCGGAGTAAGAGGGGACGTGAGTCAGAGAACATGGCAAGTAAGTGAAGATGATAAGGATGAAATAACGCAAGAAGAAGTGTTTGAAGCAGTAAAACACGCGAAAGCGGGGAAAGCTGCCGGGTATGACAGTGTATCAGCTGAACTTATAAAATATGGCGGCGAACAGACGTTGGAGTGGTGTCTCTCTCTTTTCAACAAATGTTGGGAAGAAGGACACACTCCCTCAGACTGGAGAAATGCAGTCGTGGTACCTTTGTATAAAGGTAAAGGATCGAAGCTCGACTGCAAAAACTATAGAGCCATAAGTTTGCTAAGCTCAGTTGGTAAGATGTATGCAAGGATCCTGGATCAAAGAGTACGAAAGGTTACAGAGAGCAAGATTTGGGATGCTCAAGGGGCTTTTGTTGGCGGCAGAGGATGTATAGACCAAATTTTTTCTTTACGTATGGTCACAGAAAAGGTTTTGGGTAAAAACCAAAAACTTTTCTGCGCCTTTATAGACCTAGAAAAGGCCTATGATAAAGTTGTAAGAGAAAAACTATGGAATATACTATCGATGTACGGAGTGAAGAGTAAGCTGATACGTGCAATCGCTTCATTATATGAGAACAGCAAAGCATGTGTTCGTGTTAACGACACAACAACAACTTGGTTCTCTATAAATAATGGCGTAAGACAGGGGTGCGTGTTGTCCCCTTGGCTCTTTAATCTCTACATTGATTTCTGCATAAGAGCCCTTAAGTATGAAAGTAAGGGTCTGAAACTGAGTACTGTAACAGTACGTGATCTGATGTATGCAGACGACAAAGTATTGTTAGCAGAAAGTATGGAAGAGTTACAGTATCTTGTAAGTATGGTATATGAAGGATGCATAGAAAACGGACTTAAAATGAATGCCAGCAAATCAAAGGTAATGGTCTTTGAAAAGAGTGAAAGCAGAACAGTGTGTCAAATAAAAGTAGAGAATGAATGGCTTGAACAAGTCGACGAGTATGTCTATCTGGGTAGTATGTTCCAACGGAATGGACGGCCTGATAAGGATATTGAAAGAAGAGTTATGGCAGGAAACAGAGTGAATGGAGCACTTAGACCAGTTATGAATGATCGCAACATATCAAGAGACGCTAAAGTTGCCATTCATAACGCAATCGTAGTGCCAACCCTGACGTATGCAAGTGAGACCTGGACATGGCAGAAGTCGCACGAAAGCAGAATAAATGCAGTTGAAATGAGATCGCTTAGAAGAATTTGTAACAGAACGATGTATGATAGAGTTCGGAATGAAGATACAAGGAAAGAATGTAAGATAAAGAAAGATGTAATTAACAGAATGAAAGTTAACACATTGAGATGGTTTGGCCACTTGGGGAGAATGAACGAAGAACGCCTGACGAAGAAAATATACAAAGCTGACAGGAACGGAATAAGAGGTCGCGGGCGCCCAAGAAAAGGATGGCACGACCATGTAAACGATATTTTGAAAGATGGAAATGTAAGAAGCATGAACAACAGACGAACATGTATAAGACGATGTATGAATGTTGATGAGGCGATGAATGTGTGTCAAGATAGAAAAATGTGGCGTTCGGTTCTCTCTGCCTACCCCGTGAGGGACATGGCGTGATGGTATGTACTGTATGATATTTTTTTATTTAGTTAATTATTAGTTTATTTTTTTAATTTAGTTAATTATATTATAAAGAAATATATTAAAGATAACTGCTTCACTAGACAGGCTGTTCCGAAGCATGTGTTTTTGTATAGTTATTACATTTTATTATTCTAAAATGTTTATTCTATAACATTTTACACATACATATTATGCAGAAAAAAATATGACAAAAAAAATTATGACAATAAAAAATATCACAATAAAATTGACCACCGAAAATACAATATGGAGTAGAAAGACATTATTTTTTTTTTTTTTTTTTTTTTTTTTTTTTTTTTTTTTTTTTTTTTTCGTTATCACACGACAGCTGCTGCCAATTATGGTGTGATGTGCGGTTCGATGACGGCTACCTCTGTTTAAGGTACGATTTAAAGCGCCTTATATTCCAATGGAAAATATCTACCTCGTCCGAGAGTGAGTTTATTTTTTCCATAATGCGCACCAGAGTGCTGCGGGCCACTACATCCGTTCTGGAATGGGGGACGTTCAGAAGATTGTGACCTCTACCCCTTATGTAGTTGGGTGGCACAAAAAGCCCTAG
This sequence comes from Molanna angustata, assembly GCA_963576475.1. Classification (NCBI taxonomy): domain Eukaryota; kingdom Metazoa; phylum Arthropoda; class Insecta; order Trichoptera; family Molannidae; genus Molanna; species Molanna angustata. Next base: position 22,655,937 of record OY754970.1, read on the forward strand.
CCTTTCTAGCAGTTCTGGACAATCAATAAGATTGTTGAAAATCTTGAAGCCGGTCAAAAGTAGTGCGTTATCACGCCTGCTTTCAAGACTCATATAAGAACAGGACGTCAGAAGTTCAGGGTGGTGCATGTATGTCGGATATACTCCGTGCATTCGCATATACAGGTACCTCATGAACTTCTTCTGAATTTGCTCCAACATATCGGAATATTTTCTTTGGTATGGCGCCCAAACTTATGTTAAATTATTATTATTAAAACATTTATTTCTTTTTTAAGCTTACCTACTTCAAGTGAATATGAGGAGAAAGAGTTTTTTTAGTTCAATAAAATATGTAAGACTATGATAATATGTTATAATAATATTATAAACGTTGAAACCTGAGGTACCTAGGGACCTTACTCTGAGTGATTTCATACAGAATTACCCTTTTACAAGCATACACAGAAAAAAATTTGTTATATTCTGTAACGACGGCAAAAATATTGTTGACGCAGTAATTTCGTTTGCTTGTTTGGCAAAAAGTATTTTATCCCTTTGATGCCTTTTGAAATATAAATTTTATACTTGGCATTGCAGCTACGTTTGTTATTTTTATAATATTCTCACGTTATAAATGATAGTTTAGTATTTTTTTTATTTTAAAAAGTGAGTACACGTACTAAATAATAATAAAACAAAGAAACATTTTTTTACAAGAAAGAGTACCCAACGCGACTTACCTTTAAATATCATTATGTAAAATATTCCTTATTTTAATTTAAATGAACAACGATTAAACTTATTAAATTTATCAACAGACATTTTTAGGTGAAACTCCAATAAAAAAAAAGGAATAAAACACTTTAGTATCACTAAAATTTAATTACCTACTTGTTGTTTAAACTAAATCGAATATGTCGGGAGTCAATGATATTTTTTGACATTTTTGAACATCTCAATAAGGACGAAGTTGGAATACTATGGAAGAACCAGAAACTCGGGGCACCTACAGGACTTACGACCTCTCATAAGCCAAATGAAATCATATTTCTGGCGCAGTTCAGGGGTGACATCTGTGCAATAACACTGTCACCTCATGTATAAGGACTGTTGTTTTCATCGTTTACAAAAAAAACACGGTTTCTTTGTTACGTCATAGATGGCAATAGTAAAATAATTGTCATATTTTCAAACGATCTGTTTCTCATTATTAAAATATATAGAACTTTCAAAATTGCATTAATAAGACGACTCAATAAGAAGGCATAATTGATGAACGTTGCGCAAGCGCATAAAGTGAATGCATGAACCAGCCAATGACAGGACGTAAGGCCCTGTAGGTGCCTTGAGTTCCTGGTTTTTCTATAATATTCCAACTTCGTCTCTATTGAGAAGTTAAAAATATGTCAAAAAATTATTTCAACTAAAGCAAGCGAGTTTTATTTCTATTTAATAACGAAGGTTTTAATATATTTTATATTGATTTTTGGATCAAGAATATAATATAAAGAAATAAACTGGTTGCAAATATATATTCTAATGCCAATCGCGTCAATTATTGTTAATATGTATTGTATACCAACCAAGAACATCACATGCGCAGCGTCAATATAGTTTTTTGGCACCAAGACTCTATAATAAAATAATGATAGATATTGAACAAAACATATCGCATGATGGGAAAAATTTCAAAGACCTCGTTACTCGTTGGCTGAAGCAGATTGGAAGAGAAGGATCTGCCTCGGTACTCTTAGATTTTTTGAGATAGAGGTTTTAGAGTTTTTCATCCTGGTTGTTTGATGTTCTAAGTGAATGGAATATGTGAAGAAAAAAAAGAAAATAAATCATATGATCGCAGAGTAGCCATAGCAATTTTAAACTAGTACTGCCTCAGAACAGACTATGTCTAGCGAGGCAGTAAAATTTCCAAATGTGTGAAAAAAAAAATTATTGTAAAACTGTAATTAGGTATAAATTAAATTGTATTTTGTTCCTTTGTAATATTTATACTGTTGGAAATATATTATTCATTCATTCATTCATTCATTTCAACATGTACAGCGGTACTAATAACATTTTCGTTAAAACTCGTTTTAGCCAACTAAACCTCGCACTACGTAAACCACGTATTAGGCACTAATTCGTGGTTTAGTGGGTTCTTACTAATAATGTAAAAATGTACAAGGACTAAGTAAACCATGGAATACGGAGTGAATGTTGTGTGAACGCAGCCATTTAACGGGAATTTCGGATTTTTTCTCTACTTTATGCTATTTTTTGTTCATTCTCTATGACTTTATTAGCCGTCATCTATGACATCTATCGAGAATCATCGTATTTCTATGTTTGTCATTGTTTGTTTGTTTACTGTTGGTTTTGACGGTTTACTGTTTATGTATCGTCACGTTTTGGTTGAATTCCCAATAATTTAACTTATTACATTTATTTTAAAACAATTGTCAATGGAAAATAAATATCTTCATTTATTTGCCTTCTTCCAAATAAATCTACGAGATGTCTAACTCCTGCCTTTGAAAATCTGTACTTTCTTCTCAAATTAATGTCGTCGTAATCAACAAACGGATTACAACGCACCTATGAACACACCTTATAAATTTTGCGTCATCAAAAAACTTTCCACCTGCTCAATTTCTTGAAACGATCTTTCAAAATCGCCGATTCTATAATCAAACAGATTGTTGTCCATAATTAAAAAAAGCATTTCTTTAAAAATGACAAAATACAATACGCGCGATCTATTTGACTTGACAGCTCACGAATTCACTATTGCTATTCCACCACTAAACTAGGGGACCGGATGGTTTAGCGTTACCATGGTGATATAAACCATGGAATAAAATAGAAGTTTTAAAACTTGGTTATTAGTAAGATTTTTGGCCGTTAGGTTTTAGTCACTCTATTCCATAGTTCAACCTCGCTACTTTTTCGTTATTAGTACCGCCGGTAGTGTTTTATAGTGAAAAACTAGAATTATTCATCGAAAACACACCATACCTAATATTGATCGATGGAATTGGTAACTCTTTTTCCAATCCAAGAAATTTCCTAAATTTATAGTTGAAAAACTGTTGAACATTTGTCTTTAATCCTCTTTTTTTTTAAATGCGATTTATATTCAATGAATGCATATACTTATAGCTAAAAACACCAGTTTTAGTTTCACCGATATTTTATTCCAGGCTCTGACCGACATCGGTCTATCATACTATCGTCAGAGTGAAGCTAGTGTTTCATTATAATATGTCGTTAGGAGTTTCATCGAATGTTTTGCGTCGACTAATTAAAAACAAATAACCGTAAAAATTGCAATTTTGGGACGTTTTTCTCAAATGTATTATTTTTTCATTTTTGTTGGGAAATCGATCTGAGAGTGGTATAGTATTTGTCTACCCTTAACGAATTTTCGATATTTTATAATCCATATTTGATTGTACCCACGAGTTGAAAGAGACAACATTACATCTGAAGAGATTGGACCTTTCATAATAAACGAACCTACGAATGATATTAATATCGTTTGTTTGTTTATAAATAATACACGTTCACTTACATTCTGCCTGTTTACAAATATGCTTTGTTTTGCACATAACACTTTTATTATTTTCTGGTTTGAAATTATATGAATCGAAGAGATGTAATTTTTTTCTTTGACGATGCCATAATGTGACAAGTTTATGTTGTGATCATGATGTAAGTATGTATTTCAAATTACGATTCCTTCTCATCCCTGGTATTACTCAAAGAATCTCCCACGAAACCTAATATCCAATATATCTCGTCTTTGATTTGGCCATTGCAGATTGGACAGACATCTGTTCAAGATTGGACTATCCCCCTCACCTTACTGCGAATGCGGCCTAGAGGAGGAGTCTGAGAACCATGTTCTCTTTTCCGGCCCAATAAGAGATGCATTTGACATTTATCGAGCATTGGATGATGTCCGATGCTCGATGAGGGAAAAATTCCAATGCATTACCTTCTATCTTTAGGATCAACGCAAATTTATGAACTGCTTCATAAGATCATACAGAAAAATATAGTTATACTGTAATCGCCAAATATATCTAATTATTTTTCATACTCACCGGAGTTGTACTATTGACTGCATAATATACACATTGATCAACGTCTTTGGCACAAATAGTCCTGTATAGGGACTGGCTGCCTTACTAAAAAAAATGTAAGTATGTATAATCGGTACAAACTAATGCCTAATTCGAAGCAGTACTTGCCTCCTAATCAACGCGGAAAGGTGAATACGCAATCGGTACTTCCAAAGATGTATGTATCATGTGGCGATTAATTTTTTTATCAAGACTACTTTTTTTATTTATTTAATTATTTATTTAATAGAATACAACAGCGGCAAATAAAATATACAAAAATATAATGATAATTTTTACAGTGCCAATCATAGTATTCTAAAATGTATGCATAACAAGATATTTTATTACATTTAAACAATTTCAAAACATGGGATGGGAAGGGGAAAAGGTAGGGGGGGTAGTGAAGGGTAAGCATCGACCACTGAAAACACATATATATTTATACCCCACGTGTCTCAATGTATGAATAATATTGAATTGAATTATAAAGGAGGTCAATCAAAAAAGATAAAGGTGCGCACAACAAAACTTAGCACAGATCAAATATTCGACAAATTCAAAGTTTTTTTTAAAGGATAAAAACCCTAAGCAAACATATCCAACTTCGGATCACTCGTATGAATATAACACGTAATTTGTTCTAGAATATTCAATGTAAAAGAATAACTCTGAAATAAATGTAAAATTGCAAGATTTCTCCAGGGTGTACATAGAATTAAATAGGTACCTCTTATCTGAAAAAAGTATTTGCAAGTATCTAAGTTTATGTCCTTTTTTTAAGTGAAACTGTAAGATTTGTGTCAATGACAGACACATACTTTTTCTACTTGCTACTTTTTTTTCCCGAAAATATAAATGTATAATAATAATTCCATTTGCACTGGAGAAAACATACTACTTATCATATTGTGTGGTTTATTGAATTCGTTATTTAAGTGTTTATAAAAAAAATAAATATGTATTAAATATTGGTATTTTAGCGCATCAAACGATTTAGCCATGAAATGCAAAATTCTTTCAGTGATTTCAATTTTGTTTTCATCTTCTAAAAAAAGAAATCGATATTATTAGCATTATTCTAAATTATAATCGTTTAGACCCTAGACAAATAATAGTGTTGGAAGACCCCCTAAACGACATTGTTGCAAGTGTCCGGTAAAATATATATTTTTGGTGACAGTCTGGTGATGATATTCAGAAGAAAACTTTCCACACTTATAAATTAGCAAAATAAACTAGCTTTTTTTTCTAGATATAATATTTCTCTTTTTCGTCTGTTTGTTCTTAGTTGTATCTTTTATTATAATGATTTTCTTTTTGTTAGTATCTTCCACGTGCTATTTTTCTTTGTTGTGATCTTAGTTTCTATTGTATCTTTTCATTTTTATATAGATTCTTTTTTAGATTTTCATTTTCTTATAAATGTGTAGGTACGTCAACTTTTAATGCAGGATGTGGCCACTTTTAACTGGCTGACCAGTTTTGTAGGAGCTTGCCCTTATTTGATGGAGCAATGATGTATAATAACTTGTTGGCTGTAAGTGGTACTTTAAATAAAAATAAATAAATATAATCTAGATTCGGTGGGGACAGAACAGGGTTGAGCGGAAGGGTATGGAAGAAGCAGTGGAGGGACGAGGACTAGAGAAGAAGTACACCAATTTATACACATATATGAATAAACAAGTATCTTTAGTTCTGCATCCTTATTGTAAGTGGTGGATGTGAATTATTCTTTATTTCCATAATTATTTGTCAATCGTCACCAATCATCATCTAAGTTCACAATAGTCTCTGTACCTCAAATAGCCTCTTTTGTCAATGTGTTTGAGTCAATGTTTGTGCCGAATTCACTCGTTAACGGAATTCGATTGAATAAGAAAATATAATTTGATTGTGAAGTGATGCTGCGTCCCTCCATCCTTAATTGACCGACCACCCTCTCTCTCTCTCTAACACCCGTGGAAGAAACGTTCGTCCGTTGATTGGTTGGCTGAAACAAAAAAAAAATAGTTGGTAACTTTATAAACAAATCGTTTAAATTGATTTTACTAGAAGGCAATCAGTCTGAATCTGAAAGTTTCTACGCGTGGGATATAAATAAGATTGATTTTGTATTTCGGATGTAAAGGTACCTACCTACCTACCTGTATTTTGGATACCGGAATATGTAATTGAGAAAACATGGCATATTTCGTTACAATCCAACTGTCGATTTGTTCAAGAGAATTTATTTCTCTTAACATATCGACAAAGTATCAAACCAAGATACGCGAGATTTGTATGCAGGGTTTATATTTTTCACGGTTTTCCAACTTTGAAGTCAAAAAACACCAACTTAGAGGCTTCGCAGCATATATATTATGTTCTATATATATGGATTTACTCATAATTCGGAGTAGAAGATTTAGTGTGTCTGTGTGTATATTTGTGTCTGTGTGTGTGTTCCCTTACCTATAACTTTTGATCCGCTCAATTTACCGAGCCCAAAATTTCAAAAAAAATATATATAAAGATAGTTATAGGCCCACAAAACTTTTTTACTCAGATTATTGAATTTTTGTTTCAGTCAGGGATTGTAAACTTTTGAATTTTTACTTTATTTTTCCATATACCTCAAAAACCGTAAAAGCTTGAACGTTGAAAACGTTTTTTTTAAGTTCCAGAGGTTCTCGAAACATTTTTTACTAAGAAAAACATTTTTATGATAAATTTATGCGTTTTACTGCCTATATTTCCAGTTTTTAAAGATATAGAAAAAAACCGAAAAACCCCAATTAGATAATTTTATTTATATTAGATAATTATATTCTTCCAACTTACCGGTGTTTCCACCCCCAGAGAAGCAAGTATTGCGTGAGAAATAAATTGAAATAAATTTCTTTTTTGCTGGGGATCGCACCCAGGACACCCGCACAGAAGTCAAACGCCTTACCAACTGGTTGAGTAAATGGGGAGACGCCAATGCAACTTATCGTATTTGAGTGCCTGTGCGGGCCTTAATACAAAAATAGGTATTAACCTTATTTCACAAAATTGTTCGCATTTTCAACTGCTTTTGCTTGTTCCAATTTCTGACGAAATATCGTCCCCCTACGGCATGTTTCGTATTCATACATTATTTTCAAAGCCGGTGTTAACAAACCTAAAGTGTCTTTTTTATTTGAATTTGAATAATATAATCAGGAGCTATGTGCGGTGCGTAGTGTGTACCTACCTGCTACTACCTCCTTCCAGATACTCCTGTACGACCCGTCGTGTTGTGTCGCTGTGACTTATGTCATCCATAAAAGATAATGTACCGGCACATATATCAGTGTCCTTAAAATTCACCGTATCAAGGTACGGTACGAGTATTATAATATATACGGTCCCGGAAATTCTGATATTCCAAACTGCTATGATCACGACTTATATCACTGAGCTATGCAAGTTTCAAGAATATATATTTAATTACGGACCCGACAGACGTTGTCCTGCCCGAATTATTTGTGAAACAAAAAAATATATGGTACATATATTTGAATCATATGGATATTATTATTCGCTGAGCAAACTTACATTTTCTTGTTCGATAGCCGCTAAACATTTTGAGGTTAGATTGATTGTCATTTCGTATAGACATAATTGCAATACAGCATAATATATGCTCTGAACACGGAAATGAACGAATTGAAATATGAATAATAACGAAACAGTGAACAATTCCACATGTATATAATTGAAATATGAATAATAACGAAACATTGAACAATTCAACATGTATATAATTGAAAAATGAATAATAACGAAACAGTGAACAATTCCACATGTATATAATTGAAATATGCATAATAACGAAACAGTGAACAATTCCACATGTATATAATTGAAATATGAATAATAACGAAACACTGAACAATTGCACATATGTATTTAATTGAAATATGAATAATAACGAAACATTGAATAATTGCACATGTGTATAAAATTGAAATATGAATAATAACGAAACAGTGAACAATTGCACATATGTATATAAGTGAAATATGAATAATACCGAAATAGAGCGAAAAGAACTTTAAATGTCAAAAAAACCCAAACTACGACGTTAATTACAGATTTCTTAGTGTTATGGAAAAAACTAAACATTGCCAATATGACATTATTATAATTTATAGTTAATAAAAATCATGTTTTTTTATTTTACTATATTAATGTTTAAAATTCCATTTTGTGAATCTAAACCATTCAGGGACTCACACAAAAAATTTCATCAAAATCGGTTCAGCCATTTAGGAAGAGTTCAGTGATATACACACGTACAGAGAAATTATATATAAGATATCACGTAGAAAGCGATATGAAATCCTCACCTTTCGTTTTAATTACATACATACATACCATCACAGCATATCCCACAGTGTGGGGGTAACCAGCGACATGTGGGCAGGTTTGCATAACTATATAAATGCACTGTTAATGCGTATATATATACCCACACATCTGTCTCGTTTCACCATAAAATACAACATCCAGAAGAGGTGGTGAGCCTCATTGCTGAAGTAAGTGTGTTTTTGCTTATAGTGTTTTCGATTACTCGGCAGAAAACCAAAAACTATGTATGATACTTGAAAAGTGTGGAAACACTATTCTAAGTCGGTCCCTCATAGCTTTTTTGTAAATTAAATATAAAAACCATGTGTCTCGTTATGGAAAATGTCGTAAGTTCGTTTCATATAGGTACAATCTAAAAGTACCGTATTGCAGACACAATTTTTTTCTTTTATCTTAAATTTATTGTTTGCTCAGAAATTTTTTGAAAAACTTCGTTTTATTCGTTTTATGGGCTGATCCAAAATTATTTAATATTTTATGACAATTTTTTAACACCGCAATAGAGACAAAGTTGAAATATTATAGAAGAACCAGGAACTCAAGCACCTGCAGGGCTAACGACCTGTCATCGGCTGGTTTACGTGATCACTCTGTGCGCTTGCGCAACGTTAACCAATTATGCCTTCTTATTGAGTTCTCTATCAATCCAATTTTTGAAAGTTCTATATATTTTAATCTTGAAAAACTGTTCATTTGAAAATAAGCTGAAAACACCATCTGTGAAGTGACAAATAAACTTTTTTGTAACAGTTATTTGCAATGTTGAGAAATCAGTCTTTATATATGAGGTTTTTTTTATATTGATGCTTTTGTACTTTTAAAAGCTTTCTGAGCTTTGTTCTTATAGTTTGATGTGAATTTTTCCAATTATCCGCCGGCAAATTATATCAATCTTCATATACCTACTAATAATTTTATAAAATATGTTTGTTGGTTTGTTTTTCTCTTTATTTATTTTAACTACACAAACATTGCTCTACCATAATTTGATGTTTTTATTCTAAACTAAAAATGGGTGGGTGTTGATTATCATTATAATTTTATTACTTTATCGAGATAGCGGACATTTTTTATATAAATTATCACTAGTAGCGGCAACTTGACAAACTGTTGTAATAACATCACAGTTTGATATTTCTGACGAAGAAAAATCTATTTTCCCAAATATTTGATCATAAATTCACCAGGGAACAATTTGTAAAAGATAGGGACCTTCCCATATCGTATTACACGATTAAAAGAATAAACAAATTAGAATATCCTTTTGTAGGTATATTTCGTAAAGTTTCAATGCACCAATATACATTTCGATTTTAATTATTTATTGTTTTTGAACTAATTAATTCCGTCGGCCTTATTTGTCGGCCTTAGTGGCTCAGTTGGTTAGGTATCTGACTGCTGATCCAAAGGTTCTGGGTTCGATTCCCGGTGGAGACAAAGTTTTTTATTGTGTTTTTAGTCTGGATCTGTGAGACGATTAATATCGTAAGTCTCCAGAATGTGGCAACTTGTTATTGGGTGCGTGTTAAATTAATATTTGACATAGTACCTGTTAGTTACCCGAGAAGCAATATTAAATTAAATAAATTCCGATGTTTAAGTTCGTTTCGTACACTTTTATGGATTCACTCCGCGCCAAGTTTGTTTTCGTTCACTCCTTATAATTTATTGGTTTTCCCTTTAACAAATTTTAAATTAGGCTTTCGCTAATTAAGTCCTCCTATTTTGATTGTCTTGCAACTCGACGTCTACTGAAGCCATACATTATTTCCGGGAGCATTTATATTTTGTTGGAAATCAGCTGTTTCTCGATTTTGAAATAAACAAAGCGCCTGTTTTATCCACTCTATCAAATTCTGTACCTACTCATTTTGAATGAAATGTTTTCGGTTGCTTATCGAATATGTATAATTTTAAGATTTCAGATTTAATTTTATATTTTAGCTTTCAATATATCGAATGTGACGGATTCCAATTTGTAGAATTCTATAGTATAAATCATTTAATTTCTCATATGTTTCTATTCATTCCGAGGACCGTTTCGTCTTATATTTAAACTAGTTGATTAAGACCATATAGGCCGAAATCACGTTATAACATAACCCTCACGGGGTAGGCAGAGAGACCCGAACGCCACATTTTTTCTATCTTGACAAACATTCATCACCTCATCAACATTTATTTATATAATACATGTTCGTCTGTTGTTCACGCTACTTACATTTCCGTCTTTCACAATATTATTCATATGGTCGTGCCATCCTTTTATTCCGTTTCTGTCAGCTTCATATATTTTCTTCGAAAGGCGTTCTTCATTCTTCCCAAGTGGCCAAACCATCTCAATGTGTTTACTTTCATTCCGATAATTATGGTCGTCGGAATAAATTCTGATAATTATGATGGCGCAAAGGAGTTCCCAATTGATGAAACAAGAACTAACATCGGAGGCGGCCCAGAACCGATGAGTGTACAGCCTGAGGACGAGGAGAGCTGACCCCAACAGTCTTCATCGACGATAAGTTGGGAAGAGGCCAGGAATAAAAAAAAGTTTGAAATTATATGAGTTTTCATATTTCCCCTACATTTTTTTTTGTATTATAGATGCGCTATTTGTAGAGCAAATCGTAATTATTATTCTTAGTACGATATATTTTTTTGGAGAACTATGTGAACGAAACAGCATCAAAATTAGGGTATTTTTTATTAGGTTTTGGTAGTTGCTGTATAATAATATTATTTTACCTGTTGGTTATACGCTTTGCATGTTTTGATTGATTCCATCATAGATTATGTTTTGCGCTCCATTTGCAACACTTCTGGCTTATTATATCACTTTGAACGAAGAACGTCGAGCGAGTAAGTGTTAATTTATTGGAATAGGGTGTAGAAAACTATGAGAAGACAAATAGTATGAGGCAGTGATTTATGCTTGGCGCGGATGGATGTCCTTACTAAACTTTGTGGTGTTCCTCGTATTATTATTAGAAAATTCCATGGCACTTTTGAATTCATAAACTTAGAAGCCACCCCGGAACGATGATTACCTCGGAATTGACTGTAAACATCTCATTATACCGAACTCCAGCTGTTTTATCCATAAACACGATATCATGTTGAGCGATGGCTCAATTTAAGAAACGAGCGTCAGTAATCGTGTCTCTAGTTGCTTTCTTTATCTAATTTTGTTCCTGTGTCGCAATTTTCACAAATTATTTGTGTTAAAAAGATTCAAAGATTATTTACGGTTCTCACTTAAATTGTTTTTTATTTTATTCTTACGGGCTATTTCACCACCTCTGGATAAAGTTCTAGATAACTATCCATAAGATAAATTTATCTTAAGGATAAATGACGCGAGCGTTTCACCACCTACAAATTTCTTACAGATTGTTATCCGACGGATAAAGGGTGGCAACGTTGTAATTTCATCTATTTCAATGGTCTTGTCTATGGGTTGATAAAGCTGTCACATTGTCAATCGTAAAAAGTCGCAGTAAACAACGGACAACGGTAAATAAACACGCGGTCAAAACGAACACGTGGACACAAAACAACATATTTCAAATATTTTGAGAATGTATAAAAGAGAAAGAACTACGAATTTCTGAGAGGATGACATCATCGTGATGGTGGATTTAGTTTGTCAGAATAAAAATGTTATAGAAAATAAGATATAAGAAAAAATAATTTCTTTTATGAGTCCTAAAATGTTCTATGCAGACGTTTTTGTCAATCTAAACCTCGCCTTGAAATCAATATTGTCGAACTCCGAAAAATAATCTTTTCGCATTTGGAATAAATTTCTGACGCCGATTTTGTCTCGTATTATGTAAAAATACGATATCATCGTCGATTTGGTCATAAATTTCGATCATTTAAAAAATAACTTATACTCAGTTTAACTTATCTATCACTTATCGCGAACCTATTCCGCTAGACAACATATCTAGAACTTTATCCATGGGATAGAGCTATCAGAGAGTCGTGAAACGCATTTTTCGGTTTATCCGTTAGATTTGTGTTAGATTGGCTATCGGGCACTTTATCCAGAGGTGGTGAAATAGCCCGTTAGTTAGTTTTGACCTGTTTCACGACATAACATATATAATGTTATAGTTTTTTTTGAATTATTAATT